>PVIR01037126.1:0-15348 GCA_004026965.1 Petromus typicus | reverse complement strand
CCAAAGGTCACCCTGAGGTAGAGACAACCTATGTAGATTCTAAGAGTGGGTGAAAAAGTAATAAACACTAGTGAGTTGGAAAATGAGAGAAGATCAGTTGTGATGGGTAACTGGAGGCAAAGGGCCAAAAGAACAGTAACTCCGGATTCATCCCAGAACTGGCTCCAATTCAGGCTTAAGTTAGCAAATTCCCTTAACAACAGCCACATTAAAAAAAAAAAAAAAAAAACTGAGTAAAGCCATCGCCCCAGTGAGCACAAATTTGGCCTGAACAGAATCCGAGGATATGGACTAGCTAGCGCCTGTGAGCTGCTTTGCGGACAGAGTGATTATCATCCAAAGTCTTCACTGGAGTCAGCTCAGACCCTAAGAAGTCTGGATTTCTATGAAACTGATCACTGCTTTTAGCTCTGCAAGCTGCTCAAACTATGGATATACACCGCATGATAAAAATTTCCAGTACCTGTTTCAGCTCTAAACCATCAATCTAATTAATTTTCAGTGTCAATCAGAAGTGGCTAAAGGGTCAAATACTCTCCAAGTATTTATTGAAAAACAAAATTATTCTCAGTTACTCAGAGTAAATATTCAGAGTGACAGGGCTGAGGATTTAGCTCAGTGGTTCTGGTGCATTCCTCACAAGCTCACGGTCCAGAGTTCAATCCTTGTACCAAAAACCAAAAGAACAAAAACAAAAAAACACCCAATATTCACAGTGACTTTTGTCATCACAATTTTAGACACAAGCTGAAGTGAATTGTATGCTTCTCTCTATTTTGGGATCACAAAATGAAGTATAGCTGCAATAGGAAGTGGTCATCCTGCAGTAGCTTACCCTTTCTTAGACGTCACCTTGCCCAGTAACTTCTCAACCAAACCCAGTGAGAGTCATTTACATCATCAGCCTCATCCATTGAAGTTTCCTGGTGTCTTTCTCCCTCTTTATAAATCTTCTTCCTGAATATAAAATATTTCACCACATTTAAAATTAAAGTTGTGTCACTTAACAGTTCCATAGATTTAAAATTAAAACTGCAGCATTTGTACAAATATCTGACTTATCCAATTTCAAACTTCGTGACATTTCCCCATGGTTATGTTCTGCTGTTTAGACTGTATACCCAAAGGTTCTATTGATAACACTCTGTGCTTTCCTTATTTAAAAAGGTAACAGATCCTATCATAAGAAGATTCCTTTGTTCATTATTACATCACACTGTAATACGCAAGACAACTGCTTCCGTGTGTGTCACAGAAAATATTGCCATTAAGAGTTTCAATGAAATTATCAGAACAAAATCATTTAAACCATCTGTATTTATTCTGTATTTGTCTAGTCTCCATGCCAGGTTCATAAAGGGGAAAGAAGATTATTTCAATCCATAAAAATTCATATCATGACAATAATGACATTAATATTAGCTGTCATTTACTAACCTCTTTTTGTGCTCCAAAAACACTCTTTTGTACACTTAATCTTGTCAGTTAATCTTCACTACAACTCTAAAAGAAAAAGATTATTCCCATTTTTAAAGTCAGGAAAACAAGTTTTAGGGAAGTAAAATATTTTGTCACTGTCCCACAGGAGGAAACTAAATGATCTTCCTTTAACGCGATAGCAAATTACAATAGTCTGGGCAGATCTCCAGACTAAAAGCAGAAAAAAAATACACCGCAAAGAAAGATCTAAGGTACAAAAAAAGTTATCAAACACAAGCATGTAAATCAGTGACCTAAATATAAAAGCTAACACCACAAAACTCTTAGAAGAAAACATGGGGGAAATCTTTAGGACCTTGAACTCAGCAGTTGGTTCTTAGGTATGTCATCAAAAGCACCATCAACCAAAGGTTAAATAAATAAATCATCAAAATTATTTTTTTAAAAACAAAAAGTAATAAACTTTGTGCATCAAAGGATATTATCTAGAAGGTAAAGATATCTTATAGAATAAGAGAAAATATTTATAAATCATACATCTGATAATGGTTTAATGTCCTGAATATACTGTGCAACGAACTCTAGAATTCCTAAAATGCAACAGCAAAAAAACAAAAGAACCTAAACAAAAATATGAGCAAAGGACCTATTTCTCCAAAGACGTACAGAATTAACAATGGACAACAACCATAGAAAAATGGTAAATTTTAATTATGTATATTTTATATCTCCCATAAAAAATATTGTTCTCTCTTTTTAAAAGAAAGTCATGCACAACTGATATCTACAGACCAGATCAGTCTTGTGAGATCCAGACATGAGTTTCCATGGCTAAAACTTCAAATTCAAGTCCAATGTTCATGTCATTCTTTGAGAGCAACTAAATTTCTCTTGCATTAGAAAAGTCCACTGCTTGTTCTTTCTCCTGTAAGTCTTGTCTCCTCAGTAGCAGCACCACCCATTAAACGCATATCATCTCTGATTCTTTCTTCCTCACTCCTATAATAATCAGTTCTCAAGTTTTTATTCTGTTTAAATTTATTTGCCCAGGATTCTACTTTTTACATGTCTTCAATTTACTTCTTTTCCACTTCCATGGTCAAAGTCTTTGCTTAGGGACTCACCCTCTCTCACTTGCCAGGATTATTCTAGTGACTTTCTGCTTGGTCTAGCAGCCTCTAAAAAATGTTTTGCAGGAAGTCCTCTCTTTCTGCAACCCATTTAAATTCAAAACAGCCCTTGGTGTTTTCGTACATTACATATCTGATCATCTTTCTTCTTTTCCCCTTGGAATACAGTCAAAACTCTCTGCCATACAAGACTAGCTCTCAACAACTAGATCCCAAATAGTTTTGCATCCACTCGCTGGACCCAACTCCAGCCACACTGAGTGCTCACTCTACTCCAACCATACTCCTCTTCTCTTCCCACATCCATGGTTTCCATTAGGGCACACTCTTGGTGTTGTACATCCTATGGCTTTAGACAAATGTATAGTGACATGTGTCCACCACTAGAATATGACAAAGTATTTATATTACCTTAATAATCCTTTTTATTTACCTTTTTATCCCTTACCTCCCCATATCCTACTTGGAACCACTGATCATTATATTGTCTCTCTAATTTTTCCTTTTCTAGAATGGCATATAGTTGGAACCGTACGATATTTACATTTTTTCAGATTGGCTTGGTTCACTCAGTTGCACACATTTAAAACTATCTGTCTTTTTGTTTTTTGTTTGTTTGTTTGTTTGTGACAGGGTCTCACTCTGTAGTTCAGGCTGGCCCTGAACTCACTATGTAACCCAGGTTAGCCTCACGGTTGGCATTGTGATATGTGGTACTGGGGATCGAACCGTGAACTTTGAGCTTGCAAGGCAGACACTGTAACCACTGAGCTAAATCTCTGTCCTCTCTGTGTCTTTTTGTGGCTTGATGGCTTATTTTTAATCACTAAATAATATTCCATTGTCTGGAAGATCAATGGTTTATTTATCCATTTGCCTACTGAAAGATATCTTGGATGGTTCCAAGTGTGGCAATTGTAAATAAAACTGGCATAAATACAGTGTGCCTAGGTTTTTATGTAGGAATAAGTTTTTATCTTCCTTGGGTAGATACCAAGAAAGGTAACTACAGAATTATACAATATGAGCTAGGGATTTAGCCCAGTGTCTTCGCAAACACAAGATCATGAGCTTGGTTCCTAGTACAAAAAAAAAAGAATTATATGATATGAGGATGTTTAATTTTGTTAGAAATGGCCAAATTTCTTCCAAAATGACTGCCATCTTTCATTCCCAACAGCCAGCACAGCCAGCATTTGGCGTTACCAGGATCTTGAACTTTGGCTGTTTCAAGGGGGATGTAGAGTGGTGGGATCTCATTTCAATTTATGTTTTTTAATGACACGTTACCTGGAACATCTTTTATGCTTACTTGGCATTTGTCTGTCTTCTTTGAGGAGATATCTGTTAAGGTCTTTGGTGCATTTTTAAATTAGGTTATCTGTTTTCTTATTGTTGAATTTTAAAAATTCTTTATGTGTTTTTGGATACTAATCCTTTATCAGATATATCTTTTGCAAATATTTTCTCCCTGTCTCTGACTTGTCTGATTCTCTGAGGGAACGTGTTTGCTTTTTATTTAATATGAAGATAACTGAATATTTCATGCAACTTCATTATTAGCTGATTAAAAGCTATCAATATTAATTTATTCTACATTTATTGAGCACTTATTTTAGAGAGTAAACATAACAAATATTCTAGTTGAACTGTGACCACCAGAATCAAAGTATCTCTGTAAAAGGACAAAGTTTAACTAAATGAACCAGATATTTTGACTTACATTCATACACAGTGCTCCATCTCAGGTAGTTTAAAGGCTATCTAAATAATTAAAATTTTAGGGCTGGGGATTTAGCTCAGTGGCTCCAGTACTTGTCTTGCAAGCGCAAGGGCGTGAGTTTGATATCTAACCACATACAACAATGCCAGCCATGGTAGCTCATGCCTTTAATCCCAGCACTCTGAGGCAGAGGCAGGAGGATTGCTGTGAGTTTGAGGCTGAGCTCAGGGCCAGCCTGACCTACAAAGCAGGACCCTGTCTCAAAAAATAATAATAATTAAAATTTTAAGCTCCAGCCTATTTAAGGTGTCTCCCATCATGCATTGTAGTTGTAAACCCCAATGTTCTTACAAGAAATATATAACACAGTGAATCATTGTATCGTAGGACAGAAAAAGCACAGAATTGAATTGTGGCCAATATTAACTAGCTATGACCTTGGAAATAAATTAGTCCACCCTCAATCTTGGCTCAGTAAACTAAATGAACTTGAATCTCTAGATAGTGATTTTTTTATTGATATGTATACAATAACCTTTGTGTGCATTGAGGAGTAACTCAGTCTTACAAGTACTTTGGTAACAACACTTGAAGTCAGAGTAGTTGAAAGAAAAATATTAGATAAAGTGACTTTCAAGTTGAACATCTAGCTCTGGAGAAATCTGTTAGAATAGAATGGGGAGCAAATGATCAAGTCAAGCCCATGCTTGAAAAGTTGTGTTTGTTTAGTGCCCTTTTTTGTGCAATTCAAGAAAAGTTAAGGGCAGACTTGACAACTAAGAAAAGAAACAGCCTGCTTAAAAGTGCACTTGACGCAGAGAAATTTCACTGCTTGGCTGAGGTACATGAAAGTGAAGTGATGAAGTCCATACAGCTCTATTTTTCCACCCACCACTCCTACCATCTTCCTTGTCCATGAAGAACCACGACAAAATGGAAGCAATGTTTCTTGACTTTGTTGACTGTTATAGTATTTGCATAACAATATTACTTCTGATTTTTACTTTTCCATCTATTTATTTTTTTTAGAAAAATACCTTAAAGATATCAAACACAATAATGTCCTAAATGATGTAGCTCAAAACTTCTAAAGTGAGGATACTTGTACAGTACTAATTTGAATCTGACAAATAAATGTTTCAAATGGATTCAATTAAACAACAGACAGAAAAAAATCTTTTGAAAGGTAACTACATTGTGTGCTTCCTGCCAGTAAGAGACAATACTTCCTCATTGTTGTTAATGAAAAATAATACATACTTTCTAAAAAGAAAGAAAACACTGGTGAGTCACCTATTTCTACATTCAGTACTGAGACACTATAAATTTCTCCAACCTCCAGCACAAAACTTCAAACCAATAGCAGATCTGACAACTGTGGCTTGATGACAGCGATGCCGCTAACCCTACTGTGGGCTGTGTGTCTGCTCCCCAGCTACCTGGGCCTGCCGCTGCCCCAGGAGGCAGGAGACTTGAGTGAGCCTCAGCAGGAACAGGCACAGGTATGTCATGGTGCACTCACCTGGGGCTCAGCAGCCTCACTTCAGTGTTACAATTGTGCTTTTCAGTTCTGCTCTCCTTCCATGTTACTCTAGCAATGAATTTTCTTGTCAGTAACGTTTCTGCTTATAAAGGCAATTGTTTTCATCATGTACAGAGCAGCCTTTAGGGCCTGCTCAGACTAATTTAGGAATCATTTTAAACATCCCTGATCTTCAGTTTCCCAATTTGGAAATTGGAGCTAATACTGATGTTACCAAATGGGTGTGCTAAAAACATATAACACACTACCTGAACATTGTTCTCACACAATAAATTGAAGTTTTACTATTGTTTATTGTAACTTGAAATTCTTTTCATAAAGTGCATAGAATGTAGCCTCTTAAGATAAGAATTATTTCTACCATAGATATTGAATGTCAGGAACTACGGGTAGTATTGCAGCTTTGTCACCAGTCAATGATGCTAGGTAAAAAATTAATTTCTGAATTTGTTTTTTCATGTGTTCAATAGACATGATGATACTACATGTTCAATTCCACACAGGATTATTCTAGTGGACAACATGACAATATCAACTAACATGAATGTTAACAATTGCTGATTATAAATTACTTCTATATATATGATGTCATTTACTCTTTAGTTCTATCTTGCAGGGGAAAAAAGAGAAATGGAAGCTATTTATTCACTTTTTTTCTAAGGGATAGAGATAAAAATCAAGGATGTTTTTCTAGCTCATAAATAAGGATTTTTTTTCTAATTTTATTACTTAATGAGTGACCTAATAAGTATAAAATTTATTATTTGGTAGAACAATTGGTGATTTACTCTTAGGGATGCTGTATAAATTTAAGCTTTAACCATAAGAAAAATTAAATTTTATTTCACATTAACTTGGATTTTTTTTTAAGGTTCAGTACTATATTAGATTATACTATATGAAATTACCAATATTCAACTGTGTTTTGATTTCAAAAGAATAATTTATATATAACTAAGGGTTTCCCAGCAGGGATACATGGACAAAAGTATTGAACCCATTTACCTAGCATGCAAGCTACCAATAGCTAGAAAATGGTTAATTAGGATTAAGGAAAAAGAAGGAAGTTAATCTCAAGAATTTGGAGATATTTTTCCTTTTCTTTGCAATGTATGGTATGTTTTGCCTTAAAAAGCTTAATGCATAAAGAGAGAAACTGAAGGGGTTTTTTTTCTTTAGTTTATGAAGTGGCATGCTAGTATTTCATTAACAATATTAAATTTTATCTTCACTAGTACATACTTATTTCATTAAATGGTTATATAATTGCTCTTTCTTCAAATCAGTAATTGAATCCACAAGAGCCAGAGGCAAATATATATAGTCTTCTGAAATAAAAAAGGATAATAAACAAGAACTACAGATTATTTATTTTCTTTTTAATAGAGCTATCTCCAGAGATTTTATTTCCTTGACTCAAAAACAAAGGATGCCAACAGTTTCAAAGACAAACTCAAGGAGATGCAAAAGTTCTTCCACCTACCTTTAACTGGGAAGTTAAGCTCACATATCATAGAAATAATGCAGAAGCCCAGATGTGGAGTCCCAGACGTTGCAGAATATTCACTATTCACAAATAAGCCAAAATGGAGATCCAACGTAGTCACATATAGGTTAGTTATCCTTTGGCTAATTTAGCAAATACAGTAAAGCCCTTTTACTAAAAGAATAATTATTGTTTTCTTGTGCACTACTAGAATTATATCCTACACTTCAGACTTACCACGAAGCAAAGTGGATGAAATAGTGGCAAAGGCATTAAGCCTGTGGAGCAGGGAGATCCCGCTGAATTTCAGAAAAATTAGGTTTGGAACAGCTGATATACAGATTGCCTTTGCAAGAGGAGGTAAGCGCGATCCCTGGAGGCCCAGCCTGTGTTTATGGTCTGTTGGTGTTTATGTCAGTGCTGTCCTCTCTGGAAGGCTTCCCGCCTTTCACAGGGGCTGAGGTCCACTCTTCCTAGAGCACGTGCTTATCACCCACCACAAAAGAAAAGCTCCTGGAATGAGATATGTACAGACAGAAAAAGTAACATTAAAGAAAGTGCCATGGAAAACATGAATAGCAGTGGCACAAGACTTTCAAGAATTAGATAAACTGAATACAACCTGATACACATTGAGAATAAATAGTTCTGCACTGCAAATAAAAGGACTAAGAAAATCCACTTTAAGAGGCCTTGAGTATTGTTCTCTGAGAAGCAGCTACTATGCTCACAAGAAATAAGCTAATTTTTAAGAAAAAGATACATGAAACAATATAGCAGTTACTTTTTGAAAGCCCTATGCATATTCATTCTCCTTCCCACTAACCAGACAAAAATGATACAATTTAATACTTAAATATAACCGTAAGTTAGAAACAAATGCACTTAAGGTCCTGAAGGCAGTAATCCTTCGATACATGGGGTTATAAATTATGAGCAGTGGTTCTAATAGAAGAAAATAAGCAGCCAAACCAGGCTTATTGTAATTGGCAGCTGGCTACCCTTGTTATGCAACAATGTCAAGTATTTGGACAGGGGTGTTCTTTCCAACCTTAAT
Organism: Petromus typicus; assembly: GCA_004026965.1. Taxonomy (NCBI): domain Eukaryota; kingdom Metazoa; phylum Chordata; class Mammalia; order Rodentia; family Petromuridae; genus Petromus; species Petromus typicus. The sequence continues at coordinate 6,969 of PVIR01037126.1, read as the reverse complement.
AACCATATAAAGTAAAAAGGTAGAAAAATTACAGAAAGATTTAGTCCCTCAGGAAAAGTGTCCCATTTTCTTGCAGCTCACGGTGATTTCCACCCGTTTGATGGACCAGGAAATGTACTGGCTCATGCCTTTCCGCCTGGGCCAGGCTTAGGAGGAGACGCTCACTTTGATAAGGACGAATACTGGACTGACAGCAGCAGGCTAGGTATAACGTCCCTTATCGATTCTCCTACTCACCCTTTTTGGTCCCAAATTTATGCTAGTTCTGTTGCTTTAATTTATAATAATCACCAAGACCTTCAATGCCAGCCACTGTACTGAGGGTTTGAAATGCTGTGATCTTGTTTAATATATTTGTAATGTTACAAACGCAGAAGTTGGAAGCTCAGACCATAGAGTAAAGCATCACTGGGTTCAAACTGCTGTGTCTCTACCTGTTACTCTCTGTGTGTCCTTGGGAAAATCATTTAATTTCCCTGAGCCTCAATTTCCTCTTGGTGAAATGAGAATAGTAACAGTTCCCATTTGAACTGCTATTTGAATTAAATGAGATAATGGCTTACACAGTGCTTAGCACAGTATAAGCTGGAATATACTAAACATTCAACAAATTATAGATTTTTCTTCATATTTCCCAAACACAGATTTGTCAAAAAGAAGACAAAGAGGACTAGAGCTGATATTATTTAATAATATTATACATATTATTGTACATAATATTATACCTAATTCTGGGATTATTCACTATTTTTTAAAAAAAATAACTCCCAACCCATCATCTTCATCACTTTATGAAATATGAGGTTACAAACTTAACAGAGAATTGAAAGGGTCTCTTCAGCTTATGAAGCACCATGCTAACACTTCATGAACAGAATTAAATTTTCACTAGCACATATTTTTTTGTTAAGTGACAATATAATTTATTCAGTTTTCAAATTAATGTTTGAATCCATGAAAGCCAGAGGCAAAAGATGTACAGACTTTTGAAACAAAAGAAGACAATAAACAGGAGCCAGATATTATTTACTCTTTTTAATAGGACTATCTCAGGAAATGGAGTACAGCTCTGGCATAAATAATCCTAAATGGGGACAATATTTTTTTAGAAAATAGTTATTATCTGGCTGTGAAGGAGAAATTAGTGCTTGTGTTTTGCAAAGGGAATTTACCACAGATCAAACCAAGTAGTGAAAACAACCTATGTGATACAGAGAGGCTCTCTCCCTTTCACAGCTTCCACATTATTTTTCAATCTTTCTTCCCACTCAAAGTAAATTAAAGGTAGCTGCCTTCAGTCTGGTGTAACACAAGTGAAGTTCTGGTGACCCTGGAAAACTCAGGCTCAACTTCCCATAACTTACAAAGCATTTCTACATGTGAAGGAAAAAGAACTTCCCTAAAGATACAGGATGTGACTGAGTAACACAATGAATGTCCAATTTTTTTTAATTTATTAAATTACATGGCACATGACCACTAATTTCCCTTACAATACTCTCCCTGAGTTTCACACACTCAGCCCATCCGTCTGGTCACTTTCACGACAGTGTTACTGGCACTCTTGCAGCTATCCAGTTAAGAATCAATTCAAAACATTTACCTTTCACATCATGTTGACTTTGGGGGAAATCCAGAGGTTGCGCAGTGCCAGATCTGATGAATAAGGTGGACAAGGACACACTGGGAACACTTTAATGTCTTCACGAGCCCACCTTTCAGTGGGATGACATGCAGCAGCCTCACTTACCAATGTTTTGGTCACTACACATGGAGACACTCACAAGACAGGCCTTCCCCAACTGCTTCACAACATGGCAAGAACAATGATGCAAGTACATTCAAAGTGAGGGGAGTATTTTGACGGGGCTTGAGGCCACTGTATGCTTTACTGTAATATATTTTGAATTTAAACATTCACCATATATTTTTATCAAAACTCATATATATAATATACATACAAATGATTTTTTTTGGCACAGGGGATTGAACTCGTGACTTTGCACTTGCGAGGCAAGCGCTGGGACCACTAAGCTAAATTTTTGGCTTTAGTACTATTTTATACTAAAAATCAAAAACATATCCCTGCATTGCCTGGACATCTTGCCATCCAGTCTTGGTTTTCTCAACACTAACTTTTTTTTGACATTTAAAGTCATAATCACTTATTGACTAGTCATTATTATCACATATTGGGAAATTCTAACTATCATGAAAAATCTACAGGGTAATAATAATTATCTGTTCAATAGAAACCAGCTAAGACTAAGCAAAATCATTTAACTTGTCCAGTATTGTTCAGATAGTGAAATACTAGAACCATATTATAAATCCAGGTCTTAGTGACTTAAAACTTTTGCTTTCTATAATACAACATTATTATTTAAGTGATTATTCAAGAAGCAAACTGGCAAAGAAAAGCACACTTTAATAAGTGGAGGTAGTGGTAATATTAGAACACTATCATTTTGATTCTTTGTCAGACTCTCCACACTTTTGAAGCCAAGAAATAAACTTCAATAGACAGAGAGGTGTGTATCTTTGCAGTTGCTTTTATTTTTTTATTGTTATGTTACATGGTAAAAATAAATATAGTATAATATAGTATAGTATTTTTACAGTATAGTACTAAAAGATAGTATAAAATACTATAGTAATATAGTATCTCTATAATTATTTCAATAGTCACTGTAAGACTCTTCTTTTGTTGTAGGAATTAACTTCCTATATGCTGCAACTCATGAACTTGGCCATTCTCTGGGTTTGAGCCACTCCGATGACCCTAATGCTGTGATGTATCCAACATATGAAAACATAGATACCCAAAGTTTCAGACTTGCAAGGGATGATATTGAACGCATTCAGGAATTATATGGTAATATTTATGATTTCGAGTAAAGAAGATTTCATGCTTTCTCCTTAAATAAATTTGAGAGATGCTGGGAAATGGGTATTTATCTGAAAAACTACGCTTGAACGTATATGTGAAACCCTACTGAGGAGAGAGACTACACCTTAAAAATACAAATTTAATGAGGCTATGTTATGAGGTCCTTCTCCAACTGCCACCCACTGATCCTATTTGACCAGCACTGCTACTTTAGGACAGTGACCCTTCTGGGAACAGACAGAAGACCAGAACACCATGCTCTATCACTGCGCATGCCCAAGGCCCCTGTTGATTAAAAGTAATCCGATTTTTCCTACTTCCATATACACGTGGGAAAAGTGATTAACTATGGACAGCCCTGGCTATAAATGTTGGTCATAAAGCTTATAAACACCTCATGTCCCATTCTACACGTGTTTTAAGTTTCACATTCAGCATTTTTAAAGTATGCTGATTCAGGGCCAGGGATATAGCTCAGTGATTCCGGCGCCTGTCTTGCAAGCTCAAGGGCCTGGGTTCGATCCCCGGTCACCACATAACAATACTAGGCGTGGAGACTCATGCCCAGCAGCAATCAGTACCACATACCACAGTGCCTGGCATGGTGGCTCACGCCTGTAATCCCAGTACTCGGGAGGCAGAGGTAGGAGGATTGCTGTGATGTGAATTTGAGGCTGAGCTCAGAGCCAGCCTAAACTACAAAGTGAGACCCTGGCTCAAAAAACTTTAAAAAAAAAAAAAAAGAAAGTAGGCTGATTCATATTTCTTTGGAGTCAGTCAGAAATAGTATTCCAGAAATAAGTGAAAGGACAAGGACTTAAAACCCATTTCTGTAGATAAAGAAGAGACTGAAAAGGTTCAAAAGAGGCTAAGTTAATTGTCCGGAGTCATGTAACAGCCAAATCCTTGAGCAATGATTCCCAGCCAGGTCTATGTAGCTTCATACTCTTTCTTGCCTTTCACTACCTAGTAAATTTTCTTACTACCTAGAAGTTTTTAAAGTAATCTGTAAAATAGAATACAGAATTACATCTTTAAATCTGCAAATATAATTCAATTTGCCTGACAAAGTCAAAATATCAGAAATTATATATGCACATGTATAATAAGAATATACAAGATCATATAAGAGTCTTTAATGATTAAAAGTGGTCCCACATATAGATTATACCCTTAGAGAAAACTTACTGTTATGAAAAAAGTGGATTTGACCTATCAGCTGAACTTAAAATTTACTATAAATCTATCATTCCTAAACCTTGTTCCTAGAATTCTAGTTCTAGAAGACAATTCCTGAAAAGGATGCTATGGAGAAATAACTGCAAAGAGGTCTGGGGATTTAGCTCAGTGATTCTGGCACCTGTCTTGCAAGCTCAAGGACCAGGGTTCGATCCTCAGTAACGACATACAATACTAGGTGTGGAGATTTACGCCCAGCAGCAACCAGTACCACATACCACAGTGCCGGGCGTGGTGGCTCACACCTGTAATCCCAGCACTCGGGAAGCAGAGGCAGGAGGATTGCTGTGACATGAGTTGGAGGCTGAGCTCAGGGCCAGCCTAAACCACAAAGTGAGACCCTGTCTCAAAGAAAGAAAGAACTGCAAGGAACACTACCTACTATGTTTCAGATGCATAAGGCATCAAGGAGTTCTAAACTAGCACTAACTAACTTGGTGGTTCCAAATGATAGCCAGTTTTATGGAATTCCCTTGAAAGCATACAAAAGAACTCTTTAGACAACATACTGTGAAAAATATCTGTATAACTGGACCCTAAAGACAGTATATAACAATCTACTGCACCTAAAAATCTCATAAAACATTGACTTGTGGTGAATTTAGCCCCATCAATGAATGTCCTATCTTCCTTTACATACAAGCAAGGAACTCATAGAACAGTCTGTGGAATTCTATAACTATTTTAGAACCTTGAGAAAAATACACAAGAATTTTACAAAGATCTGAGGCAATGCAATTAAATTTCATCCTTAGTCCAGGTTGGAAAGAAGAAATTCCTCAGCAAGTGAAAATACGATTTAATTATGTAGACTATCGATTTAGGGAGTTCATTAATCCAAACATAATGTGAGGGTTTGTATGAAACCCTGGACCCCCAGTACCACTAAAAAAAGGCAATGAGCAAAAATATAAAAGCAGAAGAATATGAATGTTAGGTGCAGGACGCTCAGTGCTATTTTCATGAATAGTGTGCAAACCACTTGACGTGACGCATTATTATTATCCACATTATCCCTATTTTAGACAACCAGACTAATGCTAAAAGAGAGTAGGTAGTATTGTGTTTTATTCAGAGCCACACAGCTAACAAAACTGAAGAGACAAAATGCAAGGGCATCTGATCCTCAGGATCACACTCCGTACAAGATGTTTTTTTAACCATTAGAGGTGGTTCTTTAGAGTCTGTCGCAGACTCAGAAATCTGAGCTAGGCAGATTACACACACCAGGTGTGAAATTTTCTCTGTTTGTATGATTGTAACATGGGGTTTATGCATTCTGTACCATTTTACTTTTTTCATTAAAAGGAAAGAGAAGTGATTAAAGAAAGAGATGGAAAGTTCAAGAAGAACGTCCATCCATTCGTTCATTGGATCATGTATCAGTATTACCCAACAAGAATTAACCGGCGCTCTGCATCCAGCACTCCCCTCTCCCTCAGCTTGAGGCTGCTTTGTGTACTTCTCTCCCTCTCTCTGAGGAGAAACTCCGTCATAACTTGACTTGGTATGACTGTCTTCGGCAACATCCAGTTGGTAGATGTCAATAAATGTTAGATACAAAAACAAAACAAAAAATGTTTTTACTTCGTGGTGAAATTACTTATATTTGAGAGCACTTTTCTGTATCAAGAAAAAAAATATTATATGGTGAAATTAGAGAATAGGACCCCCCAAAAAGCACCGCTTTATTTTAGGGTTTTCAGGTGTACTTCACTCTGTGACCAAATGCACGAAGTAGAAAACCCACCTCATTATTATTCATTAGTGTAACCCAGAATCATACTAAATGCACATCATCCTTTGACCCAAGCTCTCCATGTATCTTTTGGAAGTCCAGTTCTGCCCACACAACGTCTGAATTCCCCAGGGCTTCATATCATAGCCAATTCCACCTCCAAGTTCACCCGCCACACCTCTCCTGTTCAGCCCCCCTTGGGGTCCCCTCCTCTCGGCCTCCTGCCAACTCACACATCAGACTTTCCTTCTTTTCCTTTTCTCTAAAGCAGTTCTACAGGAGATATTATAGTTGCTACAGAAGATTTTCACCAATAGTCATACTTTGTAACGCACAAGAAGGAAATTAAACCAAGCTAAGCTTGAATGTTCTCCTCCTGCTTCCCATCCTTTCCCTACCCACATCAGGAATTTCTGGTCACCTGCCTCGCAGACTGCAGCCTCCACCTCATCCTTGCCCAGGCCTCTGGTCTTTAGACTGCGCTCTTGACCGCTGTAGCAGTTTATCCTCCTGATGCCCTGCTCAGGTCTCCCACTCCGTGTGTGCACAGAGACTCTGCTTGATTGTCTTGGTGAAGCATCTCTGCGCAGGGATGAGCCCTGGAGAGGGACATGCAGCCAGGAAGGGCCTTGCCACTTCCTCCCCTGACCATTCTCCTCACCCAGGCATGCGCAGTTCTCCTTATAAATGGAAAAAGTGAAATTTACATTTTCGGGTATATAAATGATGCCCCACACATACCCTAAAAAGATATATTCACTTTTTAAAATTTCACCTAAGGACTTTTCATACCCCAAACAGATCAGTATTCTAAAACTAAGAACAACCATTATAGTCATTAAGAAAACATTTTAGCGGGCCGGGGATTTAGCTCAATGGTTCCGGCACCTGTCTTGCAAGCGCAAGAACCTGGGTTCGATCCCTGGTGACCACATACCTATGCTGGGTGTGGAGACTCACGCCCAGCAGCAACCAATATCACATACCACAGTGCCGGGCATGGTGGCTCACGCCTCTAATTCCAGCACTCGGGAGGCAGAGGCAGGAGGATTGCTGTGATATGAGTTGGGGGCTGAGCTCAGGGCCAGCCTGAACTACAAAG
>PVIR01037125.1:0-15341 GCA_004026965.1 Petromus typicus | reverse complement strand
AAGATCAAGCAGCTTCCTAAGAGAGAAGCAAAAGGGATATGTAAGGAGAATCTGGAAAGTGTAGCGTTAATGAACTCTGAAGAGAAGAGTAAATAATCAACTGTGCTGAACGCAGATCAGAGTTCACCTAAACTGAGGATAGAGCTATGTACGTTTTATCTGGCACCTTAGGAAAAGTTATGGGCACTAATAAGAGATTTCCATGAAAGGTGGGGATAAACATCCGATGGTAGAGTCTGAAGACTAAAAGAGAAGATACAAAAGAAAGATGGCCTTTGCTATGAAGCTGAACAGGGTAGGGAAATGGCCAATAGGAGACTAAAGTTCGGGGGAAATAATTCTCGTTTTGGCTTACTAGTGTGTGTTTGTTGCACATGCAGTTTACAGTGATCTTTGGGAATGGTACATACACAGAACACAGCTTGATTCTGGTTTTTTAAGCCCCTTCCCCTTCCCTCCCACTTCTCTCCTCCCTCCTTTAAATTCCCTTTCCCCATTTTCATTCTTGTTTAATAACATTCATCTTATCTCGTGCTTGGGGCATGTAATGTTCACGTTCAGTCAGGTTATTAGGTTCCTGTATGCAGTATATTGTTCTATTGTTATTTCCCCTCCCCTCTCCTCTCACCCGCATTCTCTTGGACCCTTTCGCATTGGCACGCGCTCCATTCTCTTTTCTCTGTCCATCCATTCTTTGTCTCTTTACCCAAATTGATTTCATTGTGTTCACCTTACTCAAATGAGAGCTACTACATGGTATTTAAATTTATGTGTCTCTTTTTAATATGGAATTGTCTAGAATTGTGCTAATTGGAATGATCAAGTAAAGAAAAAGATCTTGACAATGAGTGCAGGTGGAAGATAACTGAAAGAGACAAATCTGAGGGAGGCAAAGGGAAAGATCTTAGATGGAAGCAGGGCTATGTACCCCATCAGGAACAACAATAAATATGAGAACAAATGCCAGCAGATGTACAGATCTGGGCAGAAGGCAAGGCTATCAGTTAAGAAAGTGGAAACCGGGGAGTTAGCTCAGTGGTTCCAGCGCCTGTCTTGCAAGCGCAAGGGCCCGGGTTCGATTCCCCGGTAACCACATAACAATACTGGGTGTGGAGACTCAACGCGGTAGCAACCAGTACCACATACCACAGTGCCGGGCGTGGTGGCTCACGCCTGTGATCCCAGCAATCGGGAGGCAGAGGCAGGAGGATTGGGATGTGAGTTTGAGGCTGAGCTTGGGGCCAGCCTGAACCACAAAAGCGAGACCCTGTCTCAAAAAACCTAAAAAAAAAAAAGAAAGTGGAAACCATGGAAGTTTGAAAGGAGAATAAATACGAATTTTTTCCAGGAGAGAGAAATTGATCCCACTAGGGAACTGTGGGAGGTGGTTTAGTGCCATTTAAAATTTACAGTCATTCTCTAAATTGAAACCGGTGAGTCAGGCTTTGTGATTGTCTTTAGAAAAGTTTGACTGTACCATACAGAAGCAGAAAAGATGAATTGTTGTCTTCACCCAAAGTTGGAGTTTAGTCTGAAAGAGATACTGAAGGGCAAGCTAAGCAAGGGAGCTAGAGATGTCTCCAAAAGATGGTTTATAATGGAAGATAATGAAGTCAATTTAGGTATAAAAGAGAAACAAAGAAAAATGGGACATGGTGAATGGATAACGAAAAGAGGCAGAGTCATTGTGTTGAAGGATTCAGAATATTTCTTTAAAAGTTACAGAGAGGGGCCGGGGAGTTAGCTCAGTGGTTCCGGCGCCTGTCTTACAAGCGCAAGGACCCGGGTTCGATTCCCCGGTAACCACATAACAATACTGGGCGTGGAGACCCACACCCAGCAGCAACCAGTACCACATACCACAGTGCCGGGCGTGGTGGCTCACGCCTGTCATCCCAGCACTCAGGAGGCAGAGGCAGGAGGATTGCTGTGATGTGAGTTGGAGGCTGAGCTCAGGGCCAGCCTGAACCACAAAGCAAGACCCTGTCTCAAAAAAAAAAAAAAGTTACAGAGAATCCTAATATACTAAATCTGCTGATCAAGACCTGAAAATTTGGAATCAAGATTTCAAAAGTGATGCTAATACTGGTGATGATATGGTACGAACATAGAAAATGGCTGAGGTGGGGAGAGAATAGGTCATGTCTTTTGAACTGGAGCATTTTCCTGAAGAGCATGCTACCAAGCACAGAACCATGGAGTTGTAGAACAAACATTCGATGTGGAAGTAGAAGTGTATGGATCATGTTACACTACCATTTACTAGCGATACTACTTGGAATACTCTTCAGTGTCTCCGTTTCTTTAGCTGAAAAGACCAGGAACTATAAGAGCTAAATCAATAATCACAAGGTTCTAGTCATTTTCAGGTAGAGTGAATATATATATTTTATATGTATATATTTTATATATGCTCATCTTTATATATGGGTATGTATATATACATTTAATTCATTCTAAAGCAAGAAACAACTACAAAGTGTAAGATAGATGACATAATGGCTGTTTATTGGTAAGAAAATCCAGGCTCAGGGAAAAAAACCAAGTGATCAAGGTTAGATTGCAAATAAAGGACCCAGAATTAAATCCCTATTATTTGATTCCATCACACAATTTGTCATTTTGCTAAACACAAAATCTATATCCTATCTGTTAAAAACAAGTGACTTTGCATATTTTGATATGTGTACAAATTAACTCACTGAGACCAGGAGCATGGCGGTGCATTGAATTACCACCAGATTCTTTCATGAACAGTCCCAAGAGACAGATGTCTGTAATGCCTTCCCCTTATCACATGTTCCTTCCTCAGGTCAAAGAAGGAGGATTAGGGCAGCTAATTATCCTGAGCATTCATGGCCAGTCCAAATCCTCTTAAGACTGGTATGACTGAAAGAGCAATCCACTAGGAGTGCTTGTTTGCATTGCCTAGACTGATATGCATATATTAAAATAAACTTTACCAAAAACATGAAATAAAATCTCCCTCCTGGCCCAGAGCACTGTGTTCACCAGAGGAGAAAACAGAAGTAGAATCAAAGGTGCTTAAATAGTTACTCAGCTCACTCAGATAACAGTTCCAATTCAAATAAACCATTATATTTCGTGTGACCTTATGAAAATCAATCAAAGAGAACAATAAAATAAATTTAGAACAGCAAAGAAAATGAATAGCATATTTATCGCTTTTCTTTCACGTCTGGAATGAATAATGTAGTTTGAGAACTCTGACTAAATTATGTGAACAAATTTAACCTGAATTGTGTCCTACTGCTCAGAAATTACACTTTACTAATCAGGTAATGGTGGTTGTGTCTTCTTGTAAAAACAGACACCAGAAAAGAGTCACACCAATGTCTCTTTCCCTACCAGGCACTGTTGTGCTACATCTATGCTATATTCATGTCAGCCTCTACTACCACAGCCCAAGCAGGCCTGTCCTAACTTTAACATACAGGTGAGTGAGGGGAGATGAATTCCAGCCTTGATTGCTTTCCCTTGTGTGAAATAAAACTACCTTCTATTTCTGGCTGGCCTTTCAGCCCTACATCTACTTCTTTATTTTTCTGAAGAGAATCTGAGAACAGATTAGAAGAGACCATTGACTTCAGTAAATATGATTTAACTTATCTCACACATAGACCATCTCAGGTTCTCCTTCCATACTCAACCCAACTCCTCAGCAGACATCAGAACTCAGCTTTTTATCATCTCTGAGAGAGAGAGAGAGAGAGAGAGAGAGAGAGAGAGAGAGAGAAAGAGTCTGTGTGTGTGTACTCCTACGCATGTCTGAGTCTGGAGAAAACAAGGCTGAACTAGTCCTTGTCCTGGTATTGCCAAAACAAGGCAATGCCTTTTTTTTTAATCACTTATGTTTTTGATCATTTGTCAGAACCCTTCAAACATTTTAACTCCAGATCTTCCTGTCATGCATCCACCCTTGAATCCCATTTCTACTTTCTTCATGTTTAATGCCTTTTCTCCTATTTCTGTTGAGAAGGTGGAGCTTGTAAGACATGGACTACCAAATACAATTATCAATGTTTTCAAGAGTATTAGGCTATTGGGATTATTTTCCTACTTCAGGGGCTGTGTTTTAGAGTCTCCCTTATTCTATTTCTTTCTACCTTTTTCCTTCTTAGTCTGTGATCTTTCTGCTCCAATACACAGTCTCTGCAGCACACCTAATGGTTTTGTAGCTGCTCACACTTACTCCTCCTACACTGTCCTCTGCATGTGAGCATGTTACTGAAATATAAGGATTCATTTAAATCCCACTTCCTATAAAGCCTTCTCTCACTTCAGAAAATAAAAACTCTCCCATTTTCAAATTTCTACCACAAATAGATTTTTATATATGTGATTCAGTAATTAGCCCAACTCTGTCTTGTAAAAATTACATGATTTATATTGAATTAGTTTTATTTTCACATTTTGATTCAATTTTGTGTGTCCTTCAGCCATATTTCCACAGCCATTTTTTAAAATGTTTTAAGGGAAGACACCACAGCAAATAGCAATATTGTTTTCCACAGTTTGCTGCATATATGTACAATTATATATTTGACTTAATGTGCAAAATTTAATTATGCCAAATAAAAGAATTATTTTTAAAAGATGTGTAGGCAATTGCTATAATTTTTTTGAGTCATTTAAGAATCTCAACTTCCAGTTGTGCTCCTAGTTCTTCACCCTAAAGTAGCATTTACGTGTGTGGCCACCAGAATGATTGAAACAACAATAAACTGCTGCTTGTTGCAATGAAAGATTAGAAACAACTTTAGACAGTGGCTTTCAAGGTTTCTGGTGAGTTGTACTCTAGGGGACATTTGAAAGTATCTGGACACATTTTTGATTGCTGTAATTAATGTTACTGCTATCTATCGGGTGTGTAGAAGTCAGAGATAAAGGTAAACATCCTACAATCCCCATGACAACCCCTCAAAACAGAGAATTATCTGGCTCAAAATGCCAATAGTGCTGAATTGGAGGGACATTGATCTAAATATTAATGAGCAGACAAATAAGTAATTGTAATATATACATTCAAAAATAGCATTAATATAAACCAACATATATCAAAATAGTAAATCTTATAGCACTAACATCTAATGAAACAAGAATGTGATAAAATAGTACATTCAATCAATGGAATGTACATGTATATATTATACATGTAAAGAAATGGTATATGTGGAAAAGGAATGGAGAAAATATACATCAAGTTCATGATTTTAAGATATTTTAAGAGTGGGATGGAGAGTAATGGGCCTAGGAAGAATAATATTGATGTCAGCTTTTCATTTTCTTTATATTTACAAAAGCAATCAATATTCCCCAAAGCCCAAGAAAGTCTAGTCCAGCTTGTGCCTAGTGTTAGCCAGATGTTACAAAAAATACAAATGTAGCTCATAAAATGTAATTGCATGTGTAAAACTCTTGAAGAAATGCTAAAGGTAGAAATTCATACCAGGAGCCAGTACTCCACTCATCCTCCTCTATCTGAAGCCATTTCAAGAAGGACTAGAGACCAGGTCTGGTGCTCAGAGTTCTCATCAGATGCCCTCAAAGACCACTGATCCCCTTCCACTTAGGCTGCATTTTTATCCACAGGTGTCTCTCAAGACCAACCAAATAATTACAACCAGCGGCTGCACATTCTATGCAGGTCTGTCCCTCCTCCTCTCTGAGGTGCAGTACTCCCTGTCCATACACACACACACACACACACACTCTTCCTGTTGGACCATAACATTGTCCACTGGACAAGACTTACATCCAGACACTTTCCCCTCTGTTCTGGTCATCTGTGCTGGTCTGAGATTCAGACTGGCTCTCACCAAATCTCTCCTCCCAGAGATGATACCATCTGCTGCCCCCTACTGCAGCACTATCTCCTCTAAACTCTTGCCTCACCTCTGCTCCTACCTGATCTTACTTCTGTGTCTGCAAGGACCTTGTAAGTTTGAGCTCTTCGCATCCACCCAAGCCCAGAACCTTCACCATCTGGGTTTCATCTTGCAAACTGCAGCACACTTGAGAATTTTTAAATCCTCTCAAAAAAAATTCATTGGAGCAGTTTGGAGACTACACATTACACTCTTAATTGTGATCTTAAATCATACAAATGGTTTGGGGGCAATATATATTCAGTCCTTTTATTGTTTTCTGTAAAATATATTTTGGGAAGTGAAATAACAACATTTTCTTGTCTGGCAGAACATAGAATGAAATACACCACGGGAGGTATGGATTTTCAAAGGTCAAGACGTCTTGCTGTCAGGATACCTGCTTTGCCATTTCACTTCTCCAAAGGAGCTGTGCCTTTTCTAGGGAGAAGCAACAGCATTTTGTTTCAAGTGGTAGAATCTGCATTTTCTCCTTATAGATCCTACTGACCCATGTTTTAATTTTCTCACATAAACAGTAAGCAATCAGAGCCACATACATGTCTCACAGAGCAAATGAATCACTCAGCCTCACTTGCCAACTTGGAGCTTCTCCTTTTCAAGCATTGCTTTTATTTTTGTCCAAGAGAAAGGGGAATATGAGGAAGTTCAGAGATGCTCTAACATGGAGCCACAAAGCAACAGTAGTATGCACCGTTACCCAAAGAGGCCATCAAGCCAAGCAAACTGAACAGACACCATGTAGGCTGGTCACATTTACAGCATCATGAACTTTCAGCTGACCACCAAGACTCTTCAGGTTTCCAGTGTAGCATTCGTTGTTCAAGATACCTTCACTTTCCGGCCAGAGATTTAGCTCAGTGGTTCTAGCGCCTGTCTTGCAAGCGCAAGGACCTGGGTTCGATCCCTGGTAACCACATACCTATACTGGGTGTGGAGACTCACACCCAGCAGCAACCAGTACCACATACCACAGTGCCAGGCGTGGTGGCTCACACCTGTAATCCCAGCACTCGGGTGGCAGAGGCAGGAGGATTGCTGTGATGTGAGTTGGAGGCTGAGCTCAGGGCCAGCCTGAACTACGGAGCGAAACCCTGTCTCAAAAAAAAGATACCTTCACTTTCCACACTGGCCTTTGTTAACCTCATCAGTTTAACTTTGCACTCGGGGTGCGTACTGGCTCTTTACCTCGAATTCATTAAAACCGTTTGATATTTGGTCGTTATTTTCCCATTAAAGTATATGTGACGTAGATACATTTTCCAGTTCACTGAGAGCACTGAAAGCTTCATGTAAGTTCATTGTTCCTTGGCTTGTGGTTTGTCCTTCTGTGACTTCTTGCAACAGGACGGGAGGGGAGGGAAAGAAGAGCACCTTTTGCTGTGGGGGCATAAATATGGAATCTGACCCAATAGGAGACTGTACCACTGACACGTGGTACAATTTACGCAAACCTGAGGGTGAGTGTGAGGAGAAGTGATGGCTCCTGGAGGGAGGTAACAGTTCTGACCAGAGTAGCCTCCACAAGCTAGACACAGTGTTAAAACTACGAGCCACACTGTGTCTTAATAATAATTCAGACAGGAAGATATTCTGAAATATACATTGTTGTGGACAGTAGTTCCCCTATACTTACCCTACTGTATTAAAATACACTGAGCTTTATTTTTCCTGTCTAAATGTATTTTGGTGATTATTTTTACAATATAAATGGCATGAGCTGTTTCTCAACTTCATTTGGAAGCAAATATGCTAAAGAATAGCCAAGAATTTCTGGTAGGAAGAAGATGTGATGATGGTCTACTTTACTGTGTATTAAAATATGTCCTAAAGGTGCAGAGATCAAAATTTTGTTGATGTCAGAATAAGTGGAGTATAGAAATTAACCAGAATATAATTAGAAAAAAATCCATTTAATACAGAGGAATTAACTCTGATTAAATTAAATTTTATCAGAAAACTATCTGAGCTCTGAGAGAAGATACAACAACAAAGTTGGCTCTAAATGCTCAGATAGGCTGAGAAGTTAATATTTAGGTAAAATTTCTGCAGTAACTGGGGACAGCATTCAAGGCAGATACTTAATTTTTTTAAGATTTAATCTCTATTGGTACATTTTTTTATGCTCACCATGGTCACACTTAACATTGAGAATTTGTACAGTACATGACACAACATCTCATTTTTTCCTGTTCCCCTGCCCACCTTCCAACACCTCCAACCCCTATACACATAAACTTTGTTTCCTTTTTTTAACCATCACATTTTTTTCTATCCCCTCATTACTTACCCCTACCCCCTTTTCCCTTTGAATATTTTCTATTTTACAATGTCTATCAAATATTATAGAACTTACATCTTCTAGAATATTCTAGAATTTACATCTTCTGTTTCTCATACCAGAGAAAAGACATGGTCAATTTTAACAAGATAAAAGAAATGTGAAGAGCATCAAATTTCCTTGATATTAAGCACCATGTGCTGTTGAGGAGATGACACCTCGGTCTAGAGTGCTCAGAAGGTGAGGACCAAGTGCGGTGTTGTGCAGAGCCCAAGGAGAGATAGGACTTACTAGCTGTCACTTAATCATTTATCTTTATTTCACAAACATCGCAAGTTTTGGGAAAAGGTTTGAGACAGATTGACTATTATTTTTAGCAGCATAAAAAGCCAAACTGCTATAAAATCATTCACAGTTTAAAAAAAAAAAAGCTCCCAACGTCAAATCAGGTAAACTTTTTGCAAGTGTTACAGAAGGCTGCCAACCACTCTGATAGTGCCTGTACTCATTTTACTGTCGCCAAGATTTCCAGAAGACATTATGGCAAACATTTCACATGCATTATCTCCTTTAATGACAGCTACTGCTCAAGGAGTCTCATTAGCTCCAGCCAACAGAGGGGGCAGAAAAGATACCTCATGCTATTGCCAAATGTCAGAGTCAGAGCCCAGATCTGTGACTCTGGGCCTTTTCAGACACCAGGATTACTGTTTGAGCAAGTGCACAGAGGTCTCAGAGGCAGGCTAAGCCTAACAGACACTGTTGGGGGAAAGCATTGCATGAAACTTAGTCCATTTTGCTTTTATTGTAAAGAGCATAAATATCATTAAATTATGACCATCTGTCTACTCTATAAGAGGAAATCATAATGTTATTCTTAGAATCACCGTTGCCTAATTTTTATTTTTTATTAGTATATATTTGCAGCGCATGATGATCACATTCAATGCAGGGAGTTGGTGCATGTACATGACACACTGCAATTCTTTCCAGCCCCTTCTGTCCTCCTTCCTCCATCTTCTGGTCTCCTTCTCTTTCCTATTAGCTACTTTTCATTTTGCCCTTTATTTGTATTTTGGGATTTTCATATAAAAGGGGCCATGCAATACAGCTTGTGTGTCTGATTTACCTCACTTAATATTATATTATGATGTCAAGGTGCATCCATTTTATTCAAATGACTCCAGTTTATAAAATGGCAGATTAAACTCCACTGTCTATAAATGCCACATTTCCTTCATACATACATATCTAGATGGACCTACAGGCCACTTTCAAGACTTAGCTATTATGAGTAGGAAATTCTTTTTCTAGGTGTCTTCCTGAAAGTATTACAGCATTGTACTACATTGATATGTGTATGCTCAAGTTTATAAAATCACTGTTGATTTTTTTAATCTCACTTCCTCTATAACTTTCAGTAAATCCTGTCAACTCTTTCTTCAAAACAGAATCAGCATTTCCAGTTACCTTGATGCCCATCATGCCCACCACCTCTAATCTTGACTGTGTCTACAACGTCAAAATGGGACTCCCTGCTTCAGTCTTGCCCTCCACATTGACCCAGAGTGACTCCATAGGATCTATGGTTGATCATGTCCCTCTGTGCTCCAGGCCCCACAGTGCCTCTTACTGGGCAGAAGTGGTGAGCACCCCGTCCAGCCCATCAGGGACACAACTTCCTGCCAGCTCTTTCTCTTACCGTGTGACTCACTTGGAATCAGCTACATCAACCTCTCACTGATCCTGAAAAATAATAACTAATCAATGCCTCAGCTTGTAGACATCTATTTTCCCACCTTGAATGTGAAATCCATTCTTTCTTTATCTCATAGAGAAATCCTGTATCTACTTCCCTGTGTTCAATCCTTTACTTTCCTTTGTATCCTCACCAAAATGTGGGCTAATTACCTCGACATACAAATTACCAACCCCTCCGTTCACAACATCCTTCTCCATAGCTCTTGTCTCCAACTGGTATGATATATTTACGATTCTCCTTTAGTTTCTGCATCTCTTTATACTTATTTTAATGTATCAGATAGAGCCATACAAAGTTGCTACTTATGTCAGCCAAAATGGTCATGTTTATAATTTTATGTTGTTTAAATTCTCCACTAAATTTCTCTATGTATAACAGTGCTTTGTATGTAAGAGTTGCTCAATAAATAGTTATTAAAAGAACTTACTGAGATAAATCTTAAAGAACTACAGGACATAACCGTGAGTGGCCTCTTTGTCTGACGGTAATAATTCTCCATCTCTGCTGAGGTTTAGACCTCAGTTTCCACATCTTCGACACTAGAAAATTAGCTTGACCTGAACTCCCCGTGTGGTTTCCCAACAGTGATCACAGCACTCCCTTGATCACTTCAAAGACTTCAGCTCTCTAGAGTTTGGCAACAGTTTAAGAGAGAGAAGGTATCTGTGATGTTGAACCTGCTTTACTTATTCCACACCGGGAAAGAAGAAGCCTGACAAGGGCCAAAGCATCTTAATGTCCTAAGCACACGCTTCAGATCACCCAATCATCACTGTTCTTTTCTAAGCAGGAAAAGGCACAAGAAAAGAAGGCTTGTAGTCCTTTCTTCTTTCTTTGCTCTGACCACAGAAAGCCTTCACTCCTAATCTTCATATGTATTAAATGTACTTTATTTCTCATTCACTAATCTCTTATGCTTTTTGCTGTCGATATGATCTATGTGTATTTGCGTAAAAGATTATTGCTTTATATCAGTGAATGCTTGATAATTTCCAGTTTGATTGTCCTCTTTCAGAATCCAAGTCCAGGATAATAAACAAGCTTTATCCCCTTTTGGAGTCAGATGTCCTTTTAACAGAAGGAGGCACTTATTGCTCAGGATGCGATCGTTACTGCAGTGTTGAGAGGCAACTGTGCGTGCCTCGGAAATGACAAAATATGCATGTTTATTGCCTTTTCCTCCCCACATTTTCCACTCACTCAGATTTCAGATCAATGTTCTTCACTGAGACACTAGAATTTCACCAAGGACATTCTTCCCAAGCCTTATGATACCTCATTTTCTCTTGCTGAAATACTCGCCAAGCTGCATGAGGTCGTTCCCCATTCACTAGTTTTCATTTACAGACAGAAAGCAATTACATCATCACTCCAGCCACAGACAAAATGTTCTCTGTAGTCTTATTCAAAATATTAACTTAAAGTTATTTCAGCGCAGTTCTCTGCTTATATTAGTGTCTTAACCTGTTCAGGCTACTACAATAAAATGCCACAGACTGGGTAATTTACAGAGAACTAAAATGTGCTTTCTCATAGTTATTGGAGGCTGGAAACTCCACGATCAAGGGGATGGCACATTCTCACACCAGTATACACACACAGTTGCAAACAAAAGCCCACTAAGGGCAAAAGGCTGTGTGAACTTTAGTTTATGAAAGTCTTAGCCCCATTCATGAGATTTCTACCCTTATGACTTAAGTAGTCTGAAAATCCCCACATTGTAACACTGTTACATTACAAAGTAAGTTTCAATGCATGCTTTTTTGGGAACATTCATATTATAGCAATTATGCACTTAGCTTTCACTTCTATACCTCCTTCGGACTGAGCCTTAAGAACCAGGGTGAAGGGCTGGGGATTTAGCTCAGTGGTTCCGGCACCTGTCTTTCAAGCGCAAGGACCTGGGTTCGATCCCCGGTAACCACATACCATACTTGGTGTGGAGACTCACCCCAGCAGAACCAGTACCACATACCACAGTGCCGGGCATGGTGGCTCACGCTTGTAATCCCAGCACTCGGGAGGCAGAGGCAGGAGGATTGCTGTGATGTGAGTTTGAGGCTGAGCTCAGGGCCAGCCTGAACTACAAAGGCAAGACCATGTTTAAAAAAAAAAAAAAAGAATCAAGGTGAAACCAGAAAGTGCAGGATGGGAAATATAACTACAAACCATTTTCTATGTTCTAGATTTCTATTCCATATATTACCTTGTTTCTCTCTCTCCTCATCTTGAATCTGTTACATCTAGGGCAGGTAAGAAAAGGCTCAGAGTTCAAAGAATCCAATGGCCTAAGGCATGGACTCTGTGAAGGATACAGCCCTCTGCCTCCATGTACATTCCAGAAGAGATGCAGTCAGGAAAGGGGCCTGTGCACCTGTGTCCAGGAAAGGGACTGAGGGACCACCTCCAGACCAGAATGGTAGGCTTGCCAAGAATTGCATCTAAATACAAGACCTTCCTTCTCCACTCAAAATATTGTCACTGATAATATATCAAAATGAGTGCAGGAGAGAAGAGCTGAAAATTTGACCAACAGTTTGCATGTCATTCATAAACCCAGTATAATTCTAAAAGTAAACTGTATGTTCCTTCTCTCTAGCTTCTCAGTATTTTCCTTGTCCCTTTGATCTGAATTTATCTGAATTCTACCTGAAGCTCCTCAGTAAAGTAGCAAAAGATTTCAACTTCCAGAGCCTTCAAGTCCTCTAGAACCATCTCCACACAAATGTGGGTATGGAACTATCAGAACCAGGCTCACTTTTATTTATACCATGTGATAGTCACTGGCTAATTCTTGAAATGTATCTGTGTTTAGAGATGTACCATAACCTTTGACTTTCTGGAGTGAGAACAAACATACAGTTCACTTGAAAACTGCCAATAGTTAACCAACCAATGTCCAGTGCCAATTCACCAAGTACATAATTGTGCCTAAGACTTCCATATTACTGATGCTACCCGAAAATAGGGAATTAATCCTTCACATTTTGCTCAGTATATGATACCTTCTCTGCATTTTATGACAACTGTTACATAAATGAATGCTTCAGTGAATGAAAAGCCCACAAAAATGGTTTACATTATTTAAATGACTTTTTAGAAGATATTAATAAGAGAACTGACATTCCTTATATTCCAGAGAAAAGCCATTTAACTATCATTTTTACACCAAAAAATATTAGACTCTTAAAAACAGAATGATTTTTCTTGAAAGATAATCACCTACCATCATCAGACATGTTGAAAAACATGTCTACTTTGTACCAAATGACCACTCTTCTAAAGTATTTGGGGAACATTTTGATACAATGAAATGGCTCTTGTCAAACATGCTTTCCCTGTGTAAATACAACCTCATTTACACTTGACAAGCTGATAAAGAAAATGAGAGTCATCTTGCTTGATTTTTGACGAGGGGAAAGACATCCAGGACAGCGTAAGGACTTTGCCCTCTGAGATTCTAAGAATAAAAGCAAAACTATCAAGCTATCTCGACCTGGAGGACAACCACCTTCCATCAGACTGATTTAAGTCTGTTAATCACCACTAATCTCCAAATCATCTATTAATTGATGCTTTTCCCCATGGTTCCATCTTAAGCACCCCATTCATTTTCATCCCACCCCCTATAATTTATTTTAAAGTTCCTCCATTTGCAAATCGGTATGGACAGAATTCCTGTGCATGACTACAGCCTTTCGTTCTTTCCCTACATACTTCCTTCATTGTTTTCTTTATCCTTCTCATCCGCTTCCCACTCATTCTTTCCACCCCACTGTGGATCCAAAGGTTCTTCTTATTTTACCGTGTTCTCCATGTTGGTTATTGAAGCTGCTCTACACACAGTTCCTAACAAGACACACGGAGATGATTTTTAATTCTTCTCTTCATTGCCCATGTTCCCTTTAATCCACCAGTCACCATGTCCTGACCTTCCACCATCCAAACACTGCCGGGCTCTCCATTCTTTTTCAACCTGGATGTTGTTTGGAATCCTGCCATCATCGCCCAATTCCCTGTTTATAGTTTTGCCCTTATCTAATTTAACTTTTGCCTTCAGAGTACTATTTTGAATATGGATATATGAACATATGTTTTAGCTCCTTGTTTTAAAACGTGACCATCTACAACATAAAATATAATTAGTGTACCAGGGCAGTGATACATGTCTATAAGCCTAGCTCCTTGGAAAGCTGAGGCAAAGGATTGTTTGGGCCTCAGAGTTCAAAACCAGCCTGAAAAATATGACAAAGCCTATCTCAGTAAAATAAAAATTTGATATATTAATAATGCTAATCAATTTTAACTACTTCAATTTAAAACCTATGCATAGCCTTTTACAATTATGAAATTTCAGGATCTAACTCTGAACCTCCAATTGTAAGTATTTTATGCCAATTAATTTTTTTTTTTTTTTTAGGTTTTTTTGAGACAGGATCTTGCTTTGTAGTTCAGGCTGGCCCTGAGCTCAGCCTCAAACTCACTTCACAGCAATCCTCCTGCCTCTGCCTCCCGAGTGCTGGGATTACAGGCGTGAGCCACCACACCTGGCACTGTGGTATGTGGTGCTGATTGCTGCTGGGCTTGAGTCTCCACACCCAGTATTGTATGTGGTTACCAGGGAATTGAACCTGGACCCTTGCACTGGCAAGACAGGCACCGAAACCACTGAGCTAACTTCCCGGCCCTCAAATTAAAGATATACCAAACAATTCAATAATAAATGTTATAAAGTCCATGACAGGACAGGAGCAACAGCACACATGGAGCATGGCTTGAGGAAGTGACTAGACTAGAAAGAGAAGTGAGATCATATCACGGGGAGAACAGTTGGAGGAACAAGCAATTTAGAGTGAAGAAAAGCTGCCGAGGGGTTACAGCTGTTTTAAGACATCTTGGAAACAATCCAGAATGTAGTAATCGTGGAGCTCTGCAGAGGCAGATTCCAGCTTAAGTCGCAGAATCACTTTCCACTAAGTACAATAACTAACAAAAGGAAGCGCTGTCTCAAGAGAAAGCAAGTTTCCCCATCACTACAAATATTTAATCAATAGCTGGATAACACCACATTTAGCATAGTCCAAAGGGACTAAAGCAACAGATGCAGGGGATGACAATAGAGTCTTATGAGTCTCAGAGGAGACTCTGGAGGAAGTAGAAATTGGTAGTCAAGGAGAAAGAATATCAGGAAGAATTCTGGAAGGGCCAATTGAATAGGCTCATTGATGTGGGCATTTTGTGGGAGACTGAGTGGGATGTTGGAGCCATTTGAAGTGAAGGATCTGTGTTGAGTAGCAGAAGTTTGAGTGGCCATGATAACCAAGAGTAAAGTTGATATTCAAGACAGTGAGATTTGCCATTGTGTGTCCATTTGTTCCTGACGTACTAG
>PVIR01037124.1:0-15343 GCA_004026965.1 Petromus typicus | reverse complement strand
TTAGGTTTTTTTGAGACAGGGTCTCGCTTTTGTGGTTCAGGCTGGCCCTGAGCTCAGCCTCAAACTCACATCACAATCCTCCTGCCTCTGCCTCCCAAGTGCTGGGATTACAGGCGTGAGCCACCACGCCCGGCACTGTGGTATGTGGTACTGGTTGCTGCTGGGCGTGAGTCTCCACACCCAGTATTGTTATGTGGTTACCGGGGATGGAACCCGGGCCCTTGCGCTTGCAAGACAGGTGCCGGAACCACTGAGCTAACTCCCCGGCCCCCACATACTATCAATCTTAATGTTTGTAGGAAGCAACCTTATAGACCAGTATGGAGTAGCCTATTGTTCCAGGGGTGTATAACAAATTCATCAGCAACATTAAGGACCTTCTAAAGACCATGTTCCAGGGTTGGTGAAGGTTAAGGGTGGTCCCTCAGGGACATGCAAAAAGTAAGCAAGCAGAGGTGCTACATTGTCACTTCACAAGCATCGGTATATCCTTGTTTATCATCTACCACTATTTCTTAGCTTACTAACAGAAATAATATAAAGTGAAGTCTGGGCATGTGAGAAGATAGTTTTAAGGCCACTTTATCTCTAAATTATTTCTTTTAGTCTCTCTACCCTTCTGAACATATTCCAATTTCCAACATCTATACCTGGCTATTCTTCAAAACCAAAAAGGTTATACATAAGCAGTAGTTTACGCTGTTTGGAAAAGGAGGCCTACAATGAATAGAACTCGGAATTCTAAAACTACAGGGTTTATCATATTTGTACAATTTAAATGTGTCTTAACACTTACAAATCTCCTTTGGCTCCTGGGTTCTCTATTTCACATATTTCATATTTCTATTTGCCACTATCTACTTGTGGTTCAAGCCAAAAACATTAAGATGACATCATTTCTTTCCTATCCCCTAAATACTGTCACTAAACCCAATTGGCATTACCTTCAAAAATATGACTTCATATCCCTGTTAATTGATGTTTCCTTGCTTCACATGCCAACTGCAAAGGCTATTATCAATTGTAGCAGACTTGTCACTTCCATTCTCTCCTAGAAAACATACAGCACACAGAATAATTTTCTGACAAAGAGCTAACATAATAATGAATCATAGCTACTCAACTCACCATATTTTGGATTGTCTTTGTGCTATATATATTTACCAATATCTATTTTATTTATAACAAGATTTTCTCTTTCAAATTGTAAATGGAGTTTTACAATTTGGAGTTTTTGGGCCATGCAACAGAAATACAGTAAGAGCTATTCCCTGTGCCATGCCTTTTCTTTGTTATTTTATGTATGACACTTGGGGTCTCTTACCAGACTTTTCCTTTTTTAACTGCTGGGCTCACACTCCTCTTTGTTATTATACAGTTGTGCCAAACTTTATTCCTACAAGGACCACAACTCAATAAAAGACTTTAGAAAAGAATTCCTTGGGTAATTTTATTTCCTAAGTCCTATTCTGAAGTTGTAGGCAGAAGTTACAGTATAAACACATAATAAAAACCTAAATATAAAATTGTAAACTGTTTCATAAAAATGACTAAATTTTCCCACCTTAAAATACTCAGGTAAGTTCTTCCAAATAATAAAACAGCTCCTAACCAACTTGAGGGGTATAGTGAATGGGAAAAAGGTCACATACATCTTTCCTTAAACTGCTTAAGAATGTGGAATCAACTGAATAACTTGCTCCTTACATGTACAGTATGCAACTGAAGAATCCCTGAATATTTGTATAAGACATGAAAAACCAAAAATCAAAACATCTTATCAGTATACAGGAAGTTGTTCTGATAGATACAATAAAAGGAAACTGAAATCATCATTTCCAAATCGATCACACTGCAAAAGTTTGACCAACATTGCAAATAGCAAACAAAAGTTTGGCAGAATAGGGAGCCACAATGTTGAGTAGTACCTACAATACCAGAGCACAGCTATGATGATACTTGGTTTTGTGACTAAAATATGACATCACTTTGCAAGTAATATATTAGACCAGTGGTGTAGACCCTATGCCATGCATGTTATTTGTTTTTAAGACAAAAGATGTTAATGTATGAGTTGCTTTTTCTAAATTAAAACCTGAGTATTCAGTTTTACTTGCAGTGTTAGCATTTTGTGATAAGTGGGTTTCTGGTTGCATTTTGGGTATGTTTCTAAAAGGTTTGCCATCCCTGTGGACTATCAAGCTAATGGATGATCCTTGTTTGTATACAGTATAACAGAAATAACAGAAACAACCAGAATATAGGTCATAATTCTAGTAATAGCTCTCTCTCTCTCAGATCTCTTTCTTTTTCGTGACTCCTGTAAACTATGAGAATAAAAGATGACGCCACATTTTCATGGAAATGTTGAGATTTCATGCAAAAGATTACATTTAAAGATGGACTCATAACTCACGATTGGCAACTGCAGTCTTATAAAACCTTATTTATACAACTGGTACATTTAAAATTAAGACTTAGACAAAATAAAATTTAAACGTAACTTTCCAGAAACATACACATATATAAATGATATATACTTTCCTGGGTTCATATATGAAACAGTTAATTAAGACTGTTAATTTATGGAAATAACAGAAAAGAAATATTTTAAAATCTATTACCTGTGGAAGATAATAGTCACCAAAATACTGAACTAAATTAACCATGCCAAGACCAATTACACCTTAATAAAGGTGTAAATAAATACTAATTTTTGTTTTACTCCTGGATTTTTTAGTTGTATATGTAACTCATGTATTGCTATGTAATGTAGCCACAGCTCCAATAAAGCCTTGTTAAATAATCAATTAGAATTTTTTTTTTTTTTTTTGAGACAGGGTCTCTGTGGTTCAGGCTGGCCTGGAGCTCAGCCTCAAACTCACATCACAGCAATCCTCCCGCCTCTGCCTCCCGAGTGCTGGGATTACAGGCATGAGCCACCATGCCCAGCACTGTGGTCTGTGGTACTGACTGCTGCTGGGTGTGAGTCTCCACACCCAGTACTGTATGTGGTTAACTGGGAATCGAACCCAGGTCCCTGTGCTTGTAAAATAGGTGCCGGAACCACTGAGCTAAATCCCTGGCCCTAGAATAATTTTTATTTTTTTGGTGCTAGAGAATGAACTTGGAACGTCACGCATGGTAAATATCACTATTCCACACCTCTAACCCCTAAAGGGGAATCACTGAAAAGGAACAAACGATTTGGCAAAGAGCAGCAAGCAATAATATTAGTTTCATTTTTAAAAGCCTATTTTTCAGCTAGTGTTATTAGCCCTTGAAAATCACAGTTTAAAGTATTCATGATTTCTAGTATTCTTGTTTTTAAGAAAATTCTAGTTTTCCTTTAGAGGTGATTTTTTCGATTTGCTGTAAGACTTCACAGGAAAAATATTATTTTACAATACCTCAAGTTCTTAATTTTCTATGAGCACTTTTCTTTTTAATAATAACCTTCAGCCAGAAAATAAATACTAATTTTTGTTTTACTCCTGGATTTTTTAGTTGTATATGTAACTCATGTATTGCTATGTAATGTGGGCAAGTTACTTCCCTGGGTCCTAACAGTATCATGTGTAAAAATGTTGATCTGAAGGTGATCTGTAGGAGCAACGCTTAGCCAAGCATTCTGGCCCACACTTGTAATCTCAGCACTGAGGAGGCTGAGACAGAAGGATAGCACATTAGAGGCCTACTTGGGCAACTCAGTGATAGTGAGACTCTGTCTCAAAGTAAAAAATACAATGTAGCTTAGTAGTAGAGCTTCACTGGGTTCAATACCCCAAACATATACAAAGTATTCTATTCTTTTGAGTATTAAAAGTCCTACTTAGAGAGGCTGTCTGTTGCCTCCTGCCCTCCCCTTTGGGGGAATTTTTTAAATCTATGATTACTTTAGAATTAAAATAATCATGAGTCTTCTACTGTGACTGTGATATTAAGAACAACCATCAAATGTGGCAAGCAAGGGTGAGAGTCTTAGGGCTAGGAGGTTGTGGAAGAACAACCATCAGAAATGTATAACCTTGAGATGCATTTTTTTCTTTTATTCAACTTACAATTTCTGAGTACTATGCAGAGCTCTAGTACAATAGACATCTTTCCTGAATAAAACATCTTTTTGTAAGGTTTTTAGTGCAAGGAGAAAAAACCCCTATGGCCATAGTTTAAAAAAAGGGTGACTGTTATACTACTATGGCTTTCAACATATTCTGTTGCTATAGAATACTATTTCCATTTGATGAAAATAATAGAAAAGCTACTGTACAACAAATTAAAGGTAGCATCTAACAGACATGTATTAAGCTTTCAAAGAAAGCCTATGCTTACATCAAAGTTTCAGTTTACACTCTACTCACAGAGTAGGCAATTGTTTTTACTGCTTGCATGTAAAAACATTTCAGGTAAGACAGCCTTCTAGCATCAGTGGATATCCGTAAGGACAGAATGCATGGAATTTTTTTTAAAACCACATTTATAAATGTAGCTATTATATTGTGTAGGTTGGCTAGCTTTCATTTCTTATATCAGGTATTTAATTTTGAACCAATTTTTAAGTTTCACAGGTAAAATTAGACCAGAATTTCAACTTTGAACACATTACATGAATTTCCTTTTCCCAAGTTTTAAACCTTTCTCCTACTTTTAGGGAACATAATTGCATAATTCAAACTCCGATACTGTGACCTAGTTCCCTCCCTTGATGTTATAAACGGCTAGTGTAACTATGGTAACCATCTAGGGAAAATTAAATGTTTTTCTGGTCAGCATTATGCAAAGTACACCATATGTGTTTTTTTAATATAATAACCAATATGTAATCGGTTATTATAATATTATTATAGTATAATAACCATTATATAATAACATGTTTCCCCCCCTTGGTTATGGGAATATTGTATTTAATTATACTAAATTTTCTCCTGACAACAGTCCTAGTCATTCACAGTCCCTTCATTAAAATGTTTTAGGATTTTTTTCAGTTAGTCATTATTCTAAATGCTGAACAATATTATAACCCAAAATAGTAAGATAAAGTATATATACCAGTTTTAAATCTATGCCATTTATCACAGAAAGTACAATTGCCGTTGCATAGATTTCTAATACTCAGTCTAAGGTATCTGATACTTTCCTATGTGTCCTTTAGTCCTACCCAAAGTATTTTCTTAAAGCAAAACACTGTTAGAATGGAATTACATCTTGGGTAGGTATGCTTAGACACTGAGAAGTTATCTACAATCTGTGGTGATTTTTATGCATCTCTTTCATTTTTAATTAATTAGTGTGTCTTGACTATACTTATATAATAAAGGAATTAAAATGCTTTAAAAGTGAGCTCTGATATAGAACAGCAGTGGCAAACCCATGGCATGCATGTTATTATTTTTCTTTTAAGACGAAAGCTGTTAATATCTGATTTCTTTTTCTAAATGAAAAAAAAAAAAAAACCTCAGTATGTAAGTTTAAGTACAGTGTTGGCACTTTCCAGTAAGTAAGTAGGTTCTGAGATGCAGTTTGGGGAATCATCTCTAAAAGGCTCACTAGCATTTATATAGACTAGTAGTATTTTTTTTAGTTGCCTCCTGCACTAGTGGATTAAAGTTTGGGGTTTTTTGTTTGTTTGTTTGTTTTCAGGGTAATTTAAAATCTTTCACTGGACCTTCTACACCAAATTACATTCTAGATTTATAAAATCTCCTAGAATATTAAGGATTTATTTAATTCACAATTCAGTTTCTACAGCAGGCTCTCAGTTGGTGACCTTTTAATGAGTTCATTTTTAATTTCTCAATATTTATATTACCGCTTTCCAATAATCCATCTACCCTCCTTAGAAAAGCATTTCTATTTCATTGAATTAAATGAGAAATAATGGCCCCTTATTGTTTTAGAAAACACCTCACAAAGGACATAAAATGTGTGGCATTTGTCTGGACAGGATTAAGCTTTAGATTAACATTTATAAATAACTATACCAAGAAAGAACACATCTCAAATATTTCAAATATACACAATACATTACAATGTTTTTTATAGTTCTATCTGTACCAGCCAAAATGCTATTATTTGGATTCTTTGTTTCTTTCAACCTATTCAAAAGAATGATTAAAGGTGAAATGCCCTAAAAGGTCCATCCCTTACTCACCTTTCTATTTATCTTGTCGAGGCTCCTGGAGGGAGTACTCCAGGCACTCTGCATTACTGCCTTTTTTCAGTTTCTAAAAGTCACCTGCCTACAGATCACTTGTCAGGTTGTATAAAATCTACAGGGGAATTCAGTGGCTAACCTGAATCAGTAAGCAACCAGGCGTTTTCTCATTATTTTAGTTCTTCAATAAAGACTAGCTGATTCAATCTAGTAGAGTTAACCTAAAAATTACTTCTTAGCTGTGATTGCTTTTCGACGAGGCTTGGTACTGAATTTGACAGATTTGAAGAATGACAACAATAAAATCATCAAACGTTTCTCACAAATACAATACACCGTGTTCCTGGGTTGACTCAATATTCAAGTGATGGAAACCTCAGTGTGAGAAGATATTAACGCGAGACGACCTTTGAGACCTCTGCAATACTGCTGCTGTTCTCAAAACATTAAATGATCTCGAAGGCCTTTAGTTTAAAACTGTGAAATTTCCTCAAGAATAAGATCTAGTTTCTCTTCGGCCTGCCCTTGGCTAGTCTCTACAGCCGTTTCAAAAGTGCCGAGTATGTCGCGCTACAGGTGCTGCACTGCTGCAAAGCAGATACAAGAAAATCCAAATTTATTACCCACTTTCTTTCAAATTCAAAAGATGCTAGTCACACTAGGGCTTGTTTACATAGGTATTCAATTAGAATTCTCTGTGCATTTGTTCTACTTATAACCATTTCTTTCTAAAACACATATATACCGAAAGTCTAGCCTGTAATTAAATTCATCTCCTTGCTTGGCATTTCTACTACACAGAAATTAAACCGGTAGTCGCTCTCACAGATAAGGACGGCTGTGGGCCTGACTGTTGGTTAGATTTTCACTCGCACCTCCGTTACCGCTTTAACTCTCTCCAATTGTTAGCGCCAGGACGAAACTGGATAGAGACAGGTAAAGGTCGTAGTGTGCCCGCCACTCCTGGAACCCCTCATGCTTGATGCTTAAAGGCTCTGATCTCTAACTACCCGTGTGTGAGGCGCTGTCTGTAGAACGCAGCCTGTGTCCCTTCTCTCTTAACAGATTGTCGAAGAAGGATGGACAACCCTGCTAGTCACCCCGACACCAGCAGGAAGCACGCTAAAGCTGGGCGGACTAAAAGAGAAAGCGCAGGGGCTGGAGTGAGCGCGCCGCCAGCTCCCAGGGTCGGCCCGGGAGCTGGGGAGCCGGAGCAGCGGGGGCCGCACGGCGGGAACGCGCCGCGGCGCATGCCGGGAGCCGCGCCCGCCCCACGCCCGGCCGCGTAGTTCCCTCGGGCCTCACTTCTTGCAAGTGGCCAAAAGTGGCAGCCAGCTGCTCCTTTTAAGGCACGCGAGGGGACGCACTTGGATCCGCCTGGTGGAGAAAACGTCGGTAACGCCGGTCAGAGTGAGCTGGGCCAAGCCTTCCCCTCCCTCCCCCCGTGGGAAGGGCAGAAACAGGAAACCCGCCACCTTTCCTCTCCGCTCCCATTCAGACGCTCGGCGAGGAGGCAGTTCGGCCGTGCTTCCCCTTTAAGGAGGGGCGGGGCGCAGCCTGCCGTTTGGTCGCCCCCCGCACCTTCCTCAGTGCTCGAGCGCTGACCGACCAATCGCCCGGTTGGCGGAGGGAAGGCGGGAGAATGCGAACCCTTCTGTCTTGCGGTAGGGGCGGGGCCCCGGCCTTATTAGGAGTGAGCCCTGCGCAGGCGCAGAAGCGGCGACAGGCGAAGGGGCGGGGGCGGTCCAGCGAGAGACTCCCGCAGACACTGAGGGAGACTTGGCGATAGCTCAGCGAGAGGCTTGTCATGGGGATCCGAGCTCCCACACAGCGTCGGTAGCATCTGGAGACCCCGCCGGGGCAGGAAGTGTCAACGTCCGGGTCCCCAGCGCCAGCTGGGCCAGGGGATCCCCGCTGCTCAAGTCCTGAGGAGGGAGGGGTCCTGGAGAGAGCCCTGATCTCGCCCCGCCCCTGGGCTTGTTACCGCGGGGGCGGGGAGTGAGGGCTGCTGTGAGGGGAGTGGAGATCGGGGACTCGGCGGCGCCTTTCCGAGCGGCGGCCGGTGTCCCCGCGGCGGTGGCCGCGGCTGTTGCATGCGAGGCTGCTGGATGCGGAGGCGGCGGCGGCGGCGGCGGCGGGGGCAGGATGTTGGGGCAGCAGCAGCAGCAACTGTACTCGTCGGCCGCGCTCCTGACCGGCGAGCGGAGCCGGCTCCTCACCTGCTACGTGCAGGACTACCTCGAGTGTGTGGAGTCGCTGCCCCACGACATGCAGCGGAACGTGTCCGTGCTGCGAGAGCTGGACAACAAGTACCAAGGTAGGCGGCGGGCCGCCCGCGCGCGTCCTCCTCGCGGGTCCGCCGGCCTCGGAGCCGGCCCGGGAAGCGCCACTTTCCTTCTCCGTGACACTCCTTCAGCGCGCGGGGGCGAGCGCCGCGGCGGCGGCGAGGAGGGTCGGAGATCGCGCTGCCGGCCTCCCCGGCCGGGTACGGTCGCCGGACTTGTGGGGTCGCGGGTGGGGGTGGGGGCGCACGTCAGCCCGCCGCAGACCCAGAGGCTGCAGCTGCCGTGGAAGGGAATCAGCCATTTTAAGCGAGCATTTGTTCCGGCGCTCGTCAGCCCCGCGCCTCGCTCCCGCCTGCCCGGGACAGCGAGTGTGCGGGCGCCGCGAGTCCCAGGGGCCTGGCGGCTGCTGTCCCCCAGCGCCCTTCCCGGGGGGCAGATGCACTGGAACTTGCGGGGCCGGGGGCGGCAGCGCGGCGAAGGCGGGCTCGGCAGAGCTCCCTCTCCTCGCTGCCCGCTCCGGTGCGGCGGGCTCCAGGGCGGAACCGCCGGGTCCCTTCTCCCGCCCCGGGAAAGTTCCGGGCTCCCGGGCTCGCAGCCTGTCCTCGGCTCCCTCTGCCGAGTGGTTACAGGGGAGGGGTCCCCCGCGGTGGGAGGTGAGAGGGGTGTGTGTGGCGGGGAGGGCCCTGAGGCCCGGGGCGGGGCCTGCGGCGTGACGTAACGGGGCGGGGCGGGACGCTCCGCCGGCCTCGAAAATGGCTGGGAGCTCTCTCGAAGGGCTCGGTGGACTGCACCGGCTGACTGGGCGGCGGCTTTCGGGCCGTGGCGCTGGTTGGGCCTTAGCGGAGTCGGTGTTGGAGTTTGCTGTGCACTGTATTTGTGTGATCTTTCCGCTCGTTCCCACTCAGTGAATCAAGACGGGGCGGGGGTCTCTCAGCGTCAGACTCCTGGCCTTGTGTCACTTCCGGGCCCCAGGAGGAAGTGCTTTGGTTGACTGGGCAACCGCCTGGCGTCCCTTTACCCCGGTTCCTCCGCTGCCAAGTTTAAGTGATGAGGCCAGAATCACCCTTTGTGGGCAGCGAAGTCAGAATGTTTGTCTCATGAAGTGTTGCTTAACTTGCATCTTTCACTTGGACTAGGAGGGGGGAAGTTTAAATTGTCGTTTTGCGTTTAACCACCCTAAATCAAGGGGCAGATCTTACACATAATGTGGAGATCGTTATAGGCACGTTAAAGAGAACTTGTTGGACCCATTATCTTTTATTAGACACTCCACTAATTTTTTTTTTTTAACGAATCTATCTCTGAGGTGATATTTTCTGGCCATGGCATGTTGGAGCACCTGAGTGTCACTTTTTGGATCTGTAAATGTGTTTTCCGAACCCTTACGAGTGATAGAACTAATCTTTGTTCCGTAGAAGAGAATACCAGTTGGCTATTGTATATCAGTCGATGCCCATGAAGCAAAAACTACATAAATTAAAATGTTCAATGTTTAACTTTGTTAATTGGTTGGAGAATGATTTCTTCTAAATCCAACCATTTCAGGAACACACCTTTGTTTCTAGAATACAGAAGTTAACTTTCCTTTTCTCCCTTCCTTCCATCTTTCCTTTTAGTTTTTAATATGGGAGCTGTCCAGTGTTATTTTCTACAGATATGGAGCATACATGTAAATGGAAACCTAACATGAAACATATGTACTTAAAAATTAGATACTGACTATATTTAGTTTATCAGATACCACCAGTTTACACATTTTTACATTTTCTGAAAGCCACGTATATTCCTTCACAAAAGTTACTTAGCTTTGGGTTGGGGGAATCGTATAATTTGTTGACAGGGAAATAACGCTTTCTAATTATCTAAAATTGTTCTAAATTGCTTTGGGGACACAAAGTAGTAGCTTTTACCAGATTGGGAGGTATCTAAAAATCTTCAGCTCTTAAGATTGTGATTAGTTTCAAGATTTATCCAAAAGCAGTTATCTAGTTTGGACTTTATGCTTACTAAGCTCAGTGTTTGCAGTTGTGTTTATTAACTTTGTAAATAGTTTTGTGTTCTTTATTCAGATTTTTTTTTTTACATAGTTCTTCACTGTCTTCTGGCTTGAGATCTAATGCTGATAGCAGTATTTAGTGATATAAATTGTATAGGCAATGAAATAAATTTCCCCCACCTATTTGAGACACTCTCAGAAGTTACTAAAGAGCTTATCAAAAAAGAGGAAAAACTTAAATTTTATATAGTCAGGGGAAAGGAAAAATTTGATAGTAAAAAGGAAAAAACATGAACAAAGCTTATATAAAGGAGTTGAAAGGAGGGCATGGAAATGCGAAAAAGTAAGAAGATACATCATGTACAGGTACACATTCTCAATGATGTATCTGATCATAATTTATACCTAAAATGTACCAATAAATTCAATAGAAATAAATTTGATATTATTATGAAATGTGATTATTAGATAATTTATTTTTGTTCCAGAGTTCCCATTCATAATTTAGTTAAATAATCTTTGAATTAAAATCTAATCCTTTAATTGCTTCTCTATACCAGGCATTGAATTTAGGACTTGTGCTTGCCATGCAGGTATGGTCTCATTGAGCTACATCTCAGGCCTTAAAATCTAATCCTTAAAAGTGCTTTTCACACAGCCTAGAGAAAGTGGTTACATTGCGAGGTCAGATGTACAGATCTAGGATTGTTAAAATTTGAGAGTTTTACCTCTTAAATTTAATTTTAACATGTAGAACCAATCACTTTTTTGTGAGTTTGCTATGATTGAGAAAAACTACCACATAGAGGCTAAAGAAATGTTAATTTCCTTCTTTCTATATAATTAAGATGTCTTTAAAATATGAATTATCTCATATAAAGTATCAGGGGTGCATGTATGATAGACAGTGATATACAAAAATTAATTCAATTATTAGATGCAGAATATTTGAATGACTTATTTTTTTGTTTGTTTTTG
This sequence comes from Petromus typicus, assembly GCA_004026965.1. Taxonomy (NCBI): domain Eukaryota; kingdom Metazoa; phylum Chordata; class Mammalia; order Rodentia; family Petromuridae; genus Petromus; species Petromus typicus. The sequence goes on along the minus strand of PVIR01037124.1, from coordinate 3,930 downwards.
AGACAAGGTCTTGCTCTGTAGTTCAGGCTGGCCTTGAGCTCACTATGTAGCACAGGCAAATCTCAAACTCAAAGCAATTCTGCCTCTGCCTCTCGAGTGCTGGGATTACAGGCGTGAGCTACTGTTCTCAAATAAATGACTTATTTTTAATCTTCAAAATTATTGTTTATGTCTGTCAGGAAAATATGTGATTTTGTTTATTTTCCTGTAGGAAAATTAGGTTCTCAGAAAATCTACTTATATAGCTAGGGAAGGAAATTGATAGCTATGAACTTTTTGGGAAATTGGAAAAAAATGAGAATCATTTTTGTACAGGTACAAATTCTCAATGCTGAATGTGATCATAATGTAAACCTAAAACGTACCAATAAACTCAATAAAGGAAAAAACATGAGCAAATACGAATACCCTCCAGTGTGATGGCACTTTGTCATGTACCCTAGGTTAAACAGTTGTCTATCATAAAGGATAAATACCTGCAGTTTTAGGTAGAAGCTAATCTATCTTGAATATTTGTTTGTTTTATGTTGCCTTTCTTGCAGATAGTCTCAGTGTATATAGTTCACTTAACATTTCTGTTCTTTAGAATAATCATATTGTAACAGAAAACAGTGGTGTTTTATGCAGTGGTAATATTACAGTGTAAAACAATAGCATGTTGTGTAATAAATTTGAGTTGGTATTTAGTTTTCTACCTCTAGTAGAAGAAAATTCTTTCAGATAACATATCTTATAAGAAATAGAACAGATTTTAATAAAAAACAGTCACATACGTTTTTGGTGTCTTCTGAAACTGTATTTTCAGACTGGCTATACAACTGGCAGTACAACTAAATAAGCAATTCTGAAAGCTTAGGGACAACTGTTGAATTATCTACAAAGGCAGAATGACCCAGTGCTGACTTTACTGTAATTTTGTATTGGCCTGGTCAGTTGATGCTACAAACAATGGAGCTGCTCTGGAAATAGTTTGAATTTCAGAATTTCTCATGTGTTATTAAAATAAAAGAACCATTAAAATTAAGAATAGGAAGTTAGATATTGCTGATGCCTATTTAAAGAATGAATCTCAGGGGGGAAAAAAAAGATGTTGAAAGGTATATGATGTGAAAATCCTAACTAGTCATGTAACAAGTCATTAATTGAACAATAAATTCTAGAAGCAGAGTTGGCAGTAATGTATAGTGTTGGTCTGCAGCCTTTTCAAATGTTATGGAGGAGTCCAACTGGTAAACTTTATATATGGGGATGTTTAGAATTCAAATGAAGTATAGGTGATGAAGCACTAGGTAGATTCTAAGGTGGAATGCAATATTCTTCCTCATGTAAATTACCTTTATTAGTCATATAGCCCATCCTTTTTAATATAGGTTAGTAGTATTAAAGTTTTGTTTTTCTTGTTTACTTCTAAAATACTTTTACATTGGATAGTGTGGTTTTTGTCTAGGGAAACTTTTTAACATGTACATACTGAAGGAATGTAATTTCAAGCTTTGGGATAGTTCTAACTTAAAAACCTTGTATGTGCTAATGCACAAAGTGGTCTCATTTTTCTTTTCCTTTTTTAGAAACATTAAAGGAAATTGATGATGTCTATGAAAAATATAAGAAAGAAGATGATTCAAACCAGAAAAAACGCCTACAGCAGCATCTCCAGAGAGCACTGATAAATAGTCAAGAATTGGGAGACGAAAAAATTCAGATTGTCACACAAATGCTTGAATTGGTAGAAAATCGAGCAAGACAAATGGAACTGCATTCACAATGTCTCCAGGATCCTGCTGAAAGTGAACGAGCCTCGGATAAGGCAAAGATGGATTCTAGCCAACCAGAAAGATCTTCGAGAAGACCCCGCCGACAGCGAACCAGTGAAAGCCGTGATTTATGTCACATGACAAATGGGATTGAAGATTGTGACGATCAGCCACCTAAAGAAAAGAAATCCAAGTCAGCCAAGAAAAAGAAACGCTCTAAGGCCAAGCAAGAAAGAGAAGCTTCCCCTGTTGAGTTTGCAATAGATCCCAATGAACCTACGTACTGTTTATGTAACCAAGTGTCTTATGGGGAAATGATAGGATGTGACAATGAACAATGTCCAATTGAATGGTTTCACTTTTCATGTGTTTCACTTACATATAAACCAAAGGGGAAATGGTATTGCCCAAAATGCAGGGGAGATAATGAGAAAACAATGGACAAAAGTACTGAAAAGACAAAAAAAGAGAGACGATCGAGGTAGTAAAGGCCATCCATATTTTAAAGGGTTGTCTTTTATATAATTCATTTACTTTCAGAAGATGTTTTAGGATAAATGCATAAGACTATGCAATTTTTAATCATTAGTATTATTGATGTATTAAAAGTTGTTGTTCTTTGTCTGTGACCTTAATTTTCTGCACTGAATTATCAAATATTCTAAACCAGGTAGTCTTCAGATCACGTGATGAAAGGAGCAGGGAACAGGGAGACAGTGGTGTGACCATTAGAAAACTTCACAAACCATGCTTATATCATTTCAACTTAAAATTCTGATACCACTTTTTGGGTAAACACAACAATTTTGCTAGAATTTTAGTTCTTAGTGCTTAAAAGAATTTAGATGTACTTGGATTTCTCTATAAAACATCAAGTTATCTTGGGTAATTTTAAATTAAAAATATGACCATTATTCCACTAAGAGCTTCTTTTCTCCTAGCCCTTTTTATACACATACTTGTTAGTCTCTAGTCTTCCAGAAATTTGAGACACTAGAGATTAAAATTATTTGGGATTCCATGTGGAATATCATACTCTTACTAGAGTATTTGCTGCTATATTTTCCTTGGTAGCATTTTGATACACTGTTAGTAGCCCATTTGTAAATGCCTTGTTGCTTTTTCAAAATCAATACATTTAATCTAGTGTTTATTAAGAGAGTTGTTTTGTGTTTTAATTGGAACAAGTTACTGTAGTTAGGATACCAAAAATGTTACCATTGACTTATTTTGGCAAAATACAGGTTATATAGTATGGTTCAAGGTTGATTAATTTTAAAAACCCATCTTCACATTTTCCATGTCACTCACTGCTGGGATGCTACCTGCAGGCCTCTCAGTGAAAAAAGAACATACTAATCTTTAAAACTGCGGTAGGTCAAACAGTTGTTTTAAATTGTTTTGCTAGGGGCTATAGTTCATTTCTGTCCCAATCAATGACTATACATTATTTTAAATGTATTTATCTCCTTAACTTCATGATATTGGTGCTGTTTGATGTTTTCATGTTTAATGAACTAATTTCATTATAACAGTGAATTAATAGTGCATTTGTAAATTGTATTTTCCAAGATTCTGCTATTTTAAGGGTGAGCATCTTGATGTTTATATATCTGTTTGGAGCAGTTTCTGGTTTTGGCAGGTCAGCAGATTAGTCCTTTACATCTATGTGTAACAGACTTTTTATTCCCCATTTCTTCCTAATCTAATGTTCTCAGTTTTTTAAAATAACATTTGAAAAGTCCTATCTGCTTGTTTGGGGAAAAGATATTTTTTTCTCTTCTACCTCTTCTGTGTGACTTTTGGATATGACATTTCACCTTGTGAGTGTCAGGTCATTCTCCATAAAATGAATTGGCTTACATATCTCTAGAGTTCTTTTGAAATCTATTGTTTCTACATAGAATTGAAAGAGTTTAATAATTAAATGGCTGCTTTTCCCTTTCATTCATGTTTTCTCCCTTGTGAGGTACAGAGAGTTTAAAGGTAAGCTTAGAGGTGGATATATGCATAATAGTTGGCTAGATTCTGTCCTAATGATATTTCAAATGATCCTAGAGTCAGCTGCTTACATTATTTTTTAAGAACTATTAGCATGAGTAGTAAATAATTTTACAGAGTTTTAAAGAAACCCTTTTTTGAGAATATAACAATTTAAGTGATTATGGCCTTATTA
>PVIR01037123.1:0-15359 GCA_004026965.1 Petromus typicus | reverse complement strand
ATAAAATTTGTTTCCTTACTTTTTTGTTACAATCTCAACATTGTCCCCTTTCACCTTATTTTACATTGAGCATTTTCTATTTCACAATATATAACATACAATGCTAGGACTCATTTACATCTTCATTTTCTCATACCAGAGAAAAGATGCGATATGTATCTATCTGTGACCTATTTATTTCACTTATGAGGATAAGCTGTGGTTCTTCTACAGAATGGAGTACTACTCTGCCATAAAAAATGATAAGTTTGAATCATTTCTACTTAAATGGACATATCTTGAGGATATCTTCTTAAACTCTTTAATGAAATTGAAAGGGAAACAGTACTCCCAAACTCATTCCTGGAAGCAACCATTACTCTGATTCCAAACACAGAGAAAGACCTAACCAAAAAAGAGAACCACAGGCCAATATCCCTGATGAACATCCATGCAAAAATCCTCCATAAGATACTGGCAAACAGAATACAGAGAATTATCAAAAAGATCATACACCCCGACCAAATTAGATTCATCCCAGTTATGCAAGGATGGTTCAACGTACGTAAATCAATAAGTGTTATACACTATATTAACAGGCTCAAGGACAAAAACCATATGGTCATCTCAATCGATGCAGAAAAAGCATTTGACAAAATAGAACACGTATTTATATTCAAAACCCTACAGAAGATCGGAATAGATGGTCTCTATCTCAAACTAATAAAAACTATCTATGAGAAACCTTCAGCCAGCATTATACTAAATGGTCAAAAATGGAAACCTTTCACACTGAGAACTTTTTTAGACACATTGTTCCTGTTTTCCATGTTATTTATTTTTATGGGACTGAGTTTTTGGAGTTTCTTATATATTCTGTATATTATCCACTTAATAAATACATGGTTCATGAATATTTTCTCTTGTTCTTTAGGTTGACTTTTCACTCTGATTATTTTTTTCTTTTCTTTGAAGAAAATATTTAATGTACTTCTGCTTGTTAAATTTTCTTTTGTTTATTGTACTTTATGAGGATTTTTAAAAAATGCCCGGACACCAATCTTCTGAATCCTATCCCCATGCTTTAGTTTAGTAGTTCAGCAGTTTCCAGCACTTAATTGAAGTCTCATCTGTTTTGTGTTGATTTTGTAACCTATTAGAAATACAAATCTTGTTTCAATCTTTGGCATGTGGATAATCAATTTTCCCAACACATGTGTTGGAAAGACATTCTTTAAAACTGCTCTTGCATATGTTCTTAGGACCTAGTTGTACATTAATTTAGCTCTAAAACTCTATTCCTTATTCTGTTATATTGTTCTTTGTGTCTGTATTTATGCCAGTGCCATAACATTTGGATTATTCTAACCTTTTAGAGTGTTTTAAAGTTAAGTGGCCTAATTCCTCCCTCTTTGTTGTGTTTGCTCAAGATGAATTTGGCTGTTGCAAGATTTTTGTGGTCCCATATAAGTTTTAGGTTATTTTTTTCTAGTTCTCCTGAATACTACTACTAATATGTTAATAAAGATTATATATTAAATATGTTTATTGCTTTGAGTAGTATGGACATTTACTTTCAATATTTTCCATTAATGTTTTATATTTTTTATTGTAGAGATCATTCAACTTGTTGCTTAAATTCATTTTTGAATATTTTAATGTTTGTTCTTACTTTAAATGGGATTAGTTTCTTGTTATCCTTCAGATAATTCAGTGTTTGCAGGTAGCAATACTAGTAACTTTTTGTACATTGATTTTATGTATTGTACCACTGATGAATTTGTTTCTAATAGTTTTTCTGATGGTATTTTCCATACATAATATCATGTCATCTTCAAAAAATGATACTTTGACTTTGTTCCAATTCGAATGTCTTTTGTCTTTTTCTCTTGCCTGATTGCTTTGGTTAGTATTTCTAAGATTATATTGAATAAAGGCTGTGAATGTGAGCAACTTTGTTTTGTTTCAGATCTTAGAAAGATTTTTCAGATTTTCTTCACTCAGTATAATGTTAACTGTTGGCTTAGTATGAATGGGCTTTTTTTTAAATAATGAGATTGGCTTTACTTATATGTACTCTGTTCAGTATTTTCATCTGTAAGGAATATAGCTTTATTAAATATCTTTTGTACAACTATTGAGATGATTTTATTGTATTCTTCATTGTGCAGACTTAGTTTGTATCATGTTTATTACTTTATTTGTGTTGAATCCTCCTTGTATGTCTGAGGTGAATCCTGCTTAGTCATGGTGAATAATCTTTTATTATGTCCTGGTATACAAGATTGAGACATAGCTGGTATTTCAATCTAAATTGGAGTATTATAGAAGTCTGCATTAGCTGTTTGCCTAAAAAAGGTAGTTGTTAAAATAGTCAATATTCTCCAAATATATGAAGAATAGTTCAAGGTATTACATCATATAATATCTATTGAGTAGGAATACTCTTCAGATTCCTTATTTTCTTCTTGCTCAACTGTGATGAAAATTATAGGAAGTTCACATTATTCCTTTAAAAGTACAGGAATCCCCAAGGTCCTTAAAACACTCAAGGTTCTTAGACATATATTCTTTTATTTTACTTTGATTTATGAGCTTAATAAGTGCATATCTCAAATTGCCATTGAAAATCCAGGAATTTGGATTCCCTGATAATAATGTCCTTTTATGGTTTGATAAATGAAATGTTTAGGAAAGTTGTAAATGACTGAATGGCAGGATGATTTTTGGAGAAATGATTCGGAAACCTAGTCTGATAGGGTCAGGTCTATGCATATGATTTCAGTTCTTCAGGAAAGCAAATATGCATAAGACAAAGAGCTCTATCAGATATTAATAATTTAAAAACTATGAGTTTTTATTCCAAATAAAATGAAATAAAAGACACTGTGAAATAATAGGAAGAATCAGGAAAGCTTAATAATGGAAAAATACCATTTTCTTTCTAGTTCTCCAAAACTATGACATGAAGTTAACATTTAATGAATATCTCAAGTACAAGATTTTGCACAACATTAGATCTTAACCATGTTAGGTATTTTGAGTTAACATAGAGACCATCATACTGTGGAACCCATCAGTGTTTGGTTAATAAACTGCTATGGACTTTTAAGTATTGGAATAAATAATTTCTCATTGCCTGTCTTATACATAATGAAAGCTTAAATTAAATCAAATTAGTGTATAGAAAAAACATCCTTTCATCCATTTGTTGTTGCTTTGAATTTCAACCCAGGACTTTTCATAAAGATGCACAAGGTATTCTCAAAGTTATTTTTCAATTCTTTCTCATTTTGAGTTGTTTTACTTACATGAAAAATACATACTGTTTAATATAACAAAAACTTTTCTAGCACTTTCTATGACATGGATAGGTGTTTACTTATCATAAAACTCTATAATCCATCTATTTTAATCTATCCCTTTTTACAAATGAAATAACTAAAGCCCAGGAACTCTCTCAAAATGGTATTCACCTTTCCTTCAAAGGATTTGAAATATTGATGACATTCTACTTGCTTAATATTAATACAGTTTCAATAATTGGAAACAAAATGATGTGTCTGTAGAATATTCCATGCTACGTGTTGTTGTGTTTTGTTTTGAGAGTTTGTCATACAGTCACAATGAGGTATTTGGAAAATTCCAATTATCCTCTTCATTATGAATTGATAAAAACAGTAGCCAGAAATATAAAGTCTTTCTAAATGCTATTTGCTATGCATTCGGTATGCATAGCACATTTACTCATAGTAACAGTCTTACTGTTACACTCATCACATAGATGCAGGAGTGGAGAAAGTAAATCTCTCTTCCAGAGGTTACATTTTCACTGTTTTTAGAACGGATCGCCTGACCTTAATTATCAACAAAACCAGAATGTTACACTTCTTAGATTTAATTCTTCATATTTAAGACTGTCATTCTAATGCATTGGATCCCAGTAGCTTCATTTCTGTCATCTCACATATTAAACATTTCTCCTACTTCTTGAAGCAAGCCATTGGGTAATTAGTTACTCAGTGTTGTTATCCCAATTGCGGATACATGTGCCAAACTGACTGGTGCCACGCCCAGAACTTTGAAATCATCCGACAGTATTTCCCTTTGGCTTTATCAATACATCATTCAGCATGAGAGATGCTGATTTATAGGTTCAGAATTTTCTCTCATTCAGCCCCCAGTTTTTCATCTGGTCTACAGATTTTGTCACATTCTTCCTCCACTCTATCTCACAGACAATAGGCAACTGTTCTGTAGACTAATACTGTGCTAGTGATAGGAGGGGAAGATTTTGCACACAGAATACAGTGGGAAAATGAAATGTGCACCCCATAAACTATTCAATGATATTAGAAAATATCCCAGACTTCCCAATAAATTTTATTCTGTACTTGTATGCAGATTAATATTTGCATTCAACTTACATCACTATACATCTTCATGCTTTTTAATACCAAAGTTAATGATCCCCTATGTGTACTATTTAATAGCTTGTGCATTTTCAGATCTTTCTATAGAGCTAATTTTAGACAATAGGAATAGTACCTCCCTGTTTAGCAACCAGTAACATTATATCATGCTTAACTGTGCATGGTTTTACACTTCTATGATTGGATTTGAGGTATAATAAAAATCTGAGATATGAAATGAGTTCTGTTTACAGTGTACATTTGCATAACAATTGCTTAAATATTTAAACTGCTTATCATGGTGATCTAGTACATTTCCTCTGCTGTGTGGTAAAACCGATTTTTGAGTTTCAGTATATACACTTAAGTCCTAGTATTTTAGTATTTGGTAAGGAAGTTGTTTTTTACATTTATTAGGCTTTCGCAGATTTCAGTTTTAAATTTTACATACTGAAATTGAGTTGTACTTGTTTGTTGCAGCTCTCTGGGAATCTTTGACAAATTTGTTACCTCCTTCCTGCTCTCCACTAGTCATCAGCAGTGCACTTTCAGGCTCACATGACCGTTATTCTCTCTTTGGCAGTACCATAAGAATTTTTCTTGTTTTTAACAATGTGTGTTGTTGATTTTGAAATGGATCATTAAAAGTCTTTCTACCATTTACATGTTATATTACTTAGGTATAATCAGGATGTCATTGTATTATCTAAACTAGACCTCTTTTGCTTCAACTGAAATTATATATTTCCTTATTTCATTACCAAATGAATAAAGTTTGTTCATTTTTACCAGAAAGTTTTATTTTTCATATCATCAAAAACTCATTACAATCAGATTTTTTTCTTTTATGAGTGAATAAATGTGTATATCTCTTTATATTCTATGTTTGTCTAGATAGGCTCAAAATTCTGTTTATACATTAAGCTGATGTACTTCAAACATCTGTGAATATGTGTGGTGTTTCTTCCATTTACAAGGCTAGCAAATTTTAGCATATAATGATAAAAATAGTAAAGTTTTCATAAACAGTATGATTTTTATTGTTGACATTATAGTGAAGTACCTTTAATGTATTTTAGAAAATTTAAAATTTGGATCTAGATGTTGCTTTATGAGTGCAACAGACAAGAAAATTAATCTTAAAATCAGAATATAATGTTCTATTCAGTGCCATCTACCTTTAAAATTTTCCAGATAAAAGAGACTCTTGGTTTAGTTCCACACATTTACCTAACGTTTCTCTGGAGTTTTCATCACTTACGCTAAGCAGCTCTCCTTCACTGAATAAATTTTCAGGCTGTTATTAAATTTAAGTTACTAGTTTCACAGGTTTGATTTGAGCTCTCTGAGGGGAAAATTCCAGGTCTTCAGCATTAGCTACCCAATGCATAATGTCTGCTTTCAAAACAATGAGCAAAGAAATATGACCCTGTGCTTGGGAATTGAAATTTTGCCAAATGCATTGAAGTGTTACATTCATTATGTCATACCACACACATCTGATAAGAGAAGACATAATACTTTTGGATAGGTTCTTGTATACAAAAACCCTATAGGTCAAGTAAAGAGCTGTTTTTCATTTAAGAACTGAACTATGCAGGTGCTAATTTGGTCCATATGCAGGACAATACAGAAATATGTTACCCCATAGTTGAATAGTAGTATGTGTGTGGGTTGGTACTAAGTGGAATTTTTTGATTAATTAAGGTATTTATGCTCTGGTTAATTTGAGCCACAGAATTCAGTTGACATAACTTTGTGAAAAATGAAGCTTGCAGAAAACTGTCATAATGCTGAATTTTTCCCTGATCCTTCTCTTCACACACCCTGACTTTTTGAAGCTCCCTATGGACCAGTTCATTTGAGAGAAACATATTGGACACTGGGAAAGGCCAAATTAGAACTGAGGCAGCAACTGACTCTCTCATTAAATATGCCTGCCATGGGATCTACACAGTGTATCTGGCACAAGTAATATTGAATGATTCAAGTTCTTAATATTTTTCATCTACTTGTGGGAACTAAGTTGGGAAAAGGGGCCCCAGAGGTAACATGCTAAAAACCATTTTCACAATTTAATTGCAAATTTGCACGAACCAACCAAGTATAGCCTGCAAGTTGAAGATTAAATAAATCCTTGGCAACTTTGATGAAAATCTTGTTTAAATGCTGTTAAAGTCAAACCCTCAGAGAACATTTTTAGACTGTTTGCCCTACTAGTGAATACACATTTCACAACCTTCTACTCTTATTCACAAATAATTCACAAATTTATTATTGTCATATTATATATGTAAAGAACATATTTTCTCATCCTACTAGACACAGAAATGCTGCCTCGGTTCTTATGATTTTGCGTTTCACTGCTGTTGGACAACTGTGAGCTTTATTGTGCAGTAACAATATGGGTGCAACCTCTACTGCCTACGAGCAAGATCACAGAAGCCTGATAGCACTAATCCTATCTTTTAATACTAACCAGGTGAATGGCCTTTCATGAGCCAGATTTCTTCTGTGATATAAAACATTTGCCCTGTGAAAAGGAAAAGGGGTTCATTCCTTTCAGTCTCCAATGTACAGTGCAGTCATTTGAAGACCTTTTGCTTAGTGTATTATTTTCCATTGTTTTATACTTCTAATTGAAACTATCCCAGTACAACTTTTTATAATTCCCTTATTACTGTAGCCTGTATTGGTCTTAACTACTCTAACACACCCATAATTGTCAGTCATAAAAATATGAACAAAATATACTTTAGAGAAGTTGTCCTTCTGCTTAGAAAACACTTTTACATCCAAAATAAAGCTGGAGCCCTCAGCAGAACAGTCACTTCACAATCCAGCCTGGCCTACCAGTCAGCTTCCTCTCCTCGTGCTCCTCACTGGGAGTCTCCACTCCAAGAGCTTGATGACAGCTTTCCTGAGCTCATCCAATTCCATTTCCCTGAAATGTGCTTCTCTCGCCTTTGTGTTTAATGAAGCCCAAGATGTCACACTGTCAAGTCCCACACCACCACCCAAGATCTCCTTAGCTGTGGAACTCCTGAAATTATTTATTGTAGAACCTCAGAAATTTATGTCTAAAAAGAGCTTTGTAAGTGATCTATCTTAATGTTCTCATTTTACATGAAAATTAAAACTCATGGATAATGAAATTACTAGCTTATTACTGAAAAATTCAAAGATACACTGAAAAATGATTTATTCTGAAATAAAAGGATTTATTCTGTATTGTAAACTCTTTGAGATGAGGGTTTGAGTCATATTCACCACCTAATAAATTTTTCATAGGTACTTTGTCAGTAATTTGAAGATGGTGTCTCGATCAGATTGGCATAATAGATATTTGTAGCCCATCTCTAATCATCTGAAGGCTATCCAAAATATAAAGCATTAGCTCACATCTTTAGAAAGTTTGCAACAAAAATAACTTGTAAAATTTGTTCATTCAGTTTAATAGATTTTTGGCACCCTGGCTGCCATAAAAAGCCATATTTAGTCATTGAATAGAGCAATGATTGTTGCTTATATACACATATTATTAAAGTATTATATTTAAAAATTAGAAATAATATGGAAAATTATTATGGGTACAAGCAATTGCCACTGATCTTCACAATTTTGGTGTTACTGGCTTACCACCTCATGATGGAAATACAACAGTAGAGTTCTGAAAGTCACATGCAGTGCATTCTTCGGAATCTTCTTTGTTTGATCACTGCTGAACAACACACAAAGCTTTGTATTTTTTCACCTGAATAAATAGTGCCCTGCATTTCACCCTTTGAGGTCAATATATATGTCTCACAAGACAGGCATTCTTCAGCTGATTTCCTGTCAAGTGTAATGAAAAGCGAGAAGCTCTGCACTCATGCCACCTAACTGAGAGTGGAGGATCCTGTTGGTTTTATCCTTGTTTTGCTGGGCCAGCTGCTCATCATCAGTTGTTTAATATACAGTAACATTTTCTCAGAGCAAACAGTGAATGTCTATATTCTGATCACACCTTTGATTGCCAGCATAGTTTCAGAACAGATGTAGTACCACAGATTTAGAACATTCAAATGCCATTATCATATATAACAGGTGTTTTAAAAGTTACCAGCCTCTGCACAGTGTTTGTTAAATCAATTATTCCATGCCGAAATGAAATGTTATTTAATTTATGCTTTAATTCTGAGTTATCTCTAGTGTCCTTTCAAGTGTTTCAGCTTTAATAGAAATCATAAAACAGATCAAATAGGCACATGTGCCAGAATAACCAATTTTAAACATCATCATTCACTTAGGAAATAATTTTATCTGTTACTAACTAATAATTTGAATTATTTTGCATAATTATTAATACTTTACAAAATCTATTCTATTTAATTAGTAACCCAAGTGGATACTTGGCATGTCTTCTAAGTAAATTCTGATGGTTACATGTGGACTTGTGGAGTCTTGTTGTTTGACATCACTTTTATCACCCAGATTCTTCATGCTAGGGACAACTTCATACACTTGACTGTGAGGCCCAGGTACTACTATTACCTGACAGCATGGTTACCAAGATGGACAAAGCTCTGTTCTAACATAGGCTCATCTGTAGAATCAAAGCGTGGCACAAATGAATGTGGTCATCTGTGTAAATAATGTTTACATTACTTTCCAACACCACATCCCAAAATGATTCTCTCTTTTTAATTAGAATAGATTATATCAGAAATGAACCAATGCAAACTACACAGTGCCATGCTATGTTAGAAGAAACTGAATCTTGTTTGTTACCTTATATGCTGCAGAACTAGGCATAAATAGATAAAACAGTCACATATTTATGATTTGAAAATCTTAATCCATCATGCCTTATTTAAAATTAATTACTTTTTCAGAGGATATATGGAAAGAATAATTATATTTATGAAGAATATACTTCCTACATATATGAGAGGTAAACATCTAATTTAAAATGAGAGCTGAAAAAATACTATGAGACAGAAATATTAATAAAGCAACACAAGATGTAGAAAATTACAGAATATCTACAAAATTATCATCTTGCCTTTACAATTATTCTTTCCTGAGTAGCTACTATCACCAATGTCCTACCTAATTCTAAGGATGTAGAGCCGTGAATAAATTTGATGCTGAGAACTCATGAATAAATTAGAAAGGTTCTTTCTAAAAATTTACATTCTTTCCATGGAAAAATGAAAAATAAGTTCTATAATTCCATATGATATATTAGAATATGCATAAAAAAAGATAGATGGGAAAGTGTAGGGAAAACTATAAAGGGAGTTATAAACACTTCATTATTGTATTGAAAAACATCAATGGAGATAATTCATTGAAAAGTAACAACATAAACATCCCATAAGAAAAACCCCAACTGAATATTTGCCACCATTACTTTCTATTGCATTAGGTTCCTCTAAAGCAAGAATTGTGTTTTTTGCCCCATTAGATCTCCAGAACTTAGTCCAGGGTCTAGAAGTTAATGAATATCTTTGAAATGATAAAATGATAGGTGAATGAGTGAATATATCTATTGCATTTGGATCTCTTTTAGTAAGTTAAATTAATTTGACTTCATCTTGATTCAGGCCACAGCAAAAATAGATATAACCTATGTACTAAGCATTGCTTTAAGTTGCATAATTATTGCCTTAAAGAAATTTATAATATTCATTGCACTGTCTTCCCAACAAAATTAAGAGTTGGAAAAGCAGCACACAGGTCAAGGATGTTTGGAAAATTGCCAAGTATTTAATTAGTGCTTCCAACATAATTTGAGGTTTTTCAGTCCCCATAATCCTGTCTGTATCAAAAAGAAATCACTTAACAATAATACTAAATTCCAGCTGCATCTTCTCTCTTTTTGTAAGGTCTAAAGGCTCCTAGACTCACTAGTCGATGTAGTCTCTGACTAAAATTCACTAAGTACTGTCACAAATGTGTCTCTACAAATCTCTGTTCCAAAAAGGGAAAAGGGTTTGCTTTTGCTTTGTTGGGCATGTCTGTGAACACCTCCACCATACTACTTCATCACCACTCCAGCATCTACTACGGACTCCATCACTGCCTCTCCAGGCTCCAGAGAACAACTGAAAAGACAGCCAGTGTACCATATTTCAGTTAACTGTTTGGGTCTGTTATCTGGGGATTTGTTGTTACTCTATTAAGTTCATTTGTTGTGCTTTGAGAAGCTTACTGGCTCCAATAATTCAGTATTTCCAAAATTTAACTGATTCTATCATCTAGAAACTTGCCTTGGCTCTTAACTTCCTATTCTACATTTTGGACAGTTGTATATTTTTTTTTATTTTTTAATTTTTTTAAGGTTTTTTGAGACAGGGTCTTGCTTTGTGGTTCAGCCTTTTCCTGAGCTCAGCCTCAAACTCACATCACAGCAATCCTCTTGCCTCTGCCTCCCGAGTGCTGGGATTACAGGCATGAGCCACCACGCCCGGCACTGTGGTATGTGGTACTGATTGCAGCTGGGTGTGAGTCTCCACGACCAGTATAGGTATGTGGTTACTGGGGATGGAACCCTGGCCCTTGTGCTTGCAAGACAGGTACCGGAACCACTGAGCTATATCCCCGGGCCCTTGTTTATTGTTTTTTTTTTTTTTTTAGGCTTGTCTGTATATATATATATATTTTTTATCTTTATTGATACATTAAATATACACATCATGATTGCACTCCATAATGGGGATTTGTACCAGTATAAGACACAACTTAATTCTCATTCTTTCCCATAGCCCTACCCACCCTACCACCCCCCCATATACATAAAATTTGTTTCCTTACTTTTTTTGTTACAATCTCCACATTTTCCCCCTTCACCCTATTTTACATTGAGCATTTTCTATTTCACAATATATAACATACAATGCTAGGACTCATTTACATCTTTATTTTCTCATACCAGAGAAAAGATGCGATATGTACCTATCTGTGCCCTATTTCACTTATGAGGATATCCTCAAGGTATGTCCATTTAAGTAGAAATGATTCAAACTTATCATTTTTTATGGCAGAGTAATACTCCATTCTGTAAAAGAACCACAGCTTTTTTGTTTTTGACTGTCTATGTGAACTGTCTCCAGAAGTTTTTAGTTATTCTGCTGAAGGAATCCTCTGAGGCTATGGCACATGCCGGAACTTCAACCCTACACATAGCCTACACTTGATCTGAGATGCCTGTGTTCCTGGAATACTTCCTGTGGGAAGAAAACTGACCAGTAAAGTACTTCTTACTTTGAAGAAGTAAGCAGGGTCTGTGTGCTGAAGCTTACATTTGTCGCCAGAGAGTAAATGAAAACAACTAAAAGCAGAGAATTCACTCATTAGAACTGAATATTACGTAGATTTGTTTTGTTTTGTTTTGTTTTGTTTAATTTTCAGTTTTTTGACAAAAGAGTCTCACCTTATAGTTCAAGCTGGCCTTGAACTCACTATGTAGCCCAAGTTGGTATTGAACTTTCAGCAGTCCTCCTGCCTCTGCCTGCTGAGTACTGGGATTACAGGGATTAGCCACCATGCCCTGCTAGGTAGATCTTTTTCTCAAGACTAGATAAATAGGAAAGAACTAGAAGCAAGAATATAACAATCATATAAGTGAAAGAATGAGAATTTGAGATTATTTGGTAGGTCAATAGGAATTAAAATGAACAGCAGTTGATATGAACCCAGGAAAGGAAGTAAAGCAAAGTTAGAAGTACCATCTTTCTGGTTGCCATTCTGAACACAATATACTGTTGATTAAATGTTTAGGCTCTAAAAGGAAAAAAAAAATTGTGATCTTGTGATTTTTTTTCAACTTTTTATTGGTATATTACATATATACACCATCATCGCATTTGACATTAAGAGTTTATACTAGGATATAACATGACATGATTCTCATTTTTTCCCATTTCCCTCACCCACCCTCAACCCACCATCCCCTATACACATAAGCTTTGTTTCCTTCTTTAAAATTACTATCACATTTTTTTGCCCTTAATTATTTACCGCTGCAGCCTGTTTTTTAATTTTTTTTTTAACCTTGGGCATACTACTTTAGGTTGGTCTTCAGTAGGCAGTCAAAATAGTACTGGTTAATATACAGGGTTTTTTATGAACATTGAAATAATATATGTAAATATTGGAACAGTGCCTGATTCTGTACAAAGCCAAAAGAGGACAAGCCAAGAAAAAAAAACTTATTGAAAAATAATGCATATTAATGTGTTGCTAATAGAAAAGCATATTTATTTTGTGTCAGACACTGTTCTAAGCATATGTTTCCATGTTCTCTGGAGCATCAGGACAAAGAAGGATGGGTCCAGAGTAGAGGCTGTGGGTAGGAGAGGTCGAAGTGGAGAACTCTGAACTTTAAGTGCAACTTAGAATTTAAATTCATTCCTCTAAGCAATGTATTGTTTTACCTCTAGAAAAAGAATAATAGATTTTGATCCTAAAAAAAGATGAGAATGAAGAATGTAAACAAATCGAGAACATCAAATAGCTGTGTAAAGAGGCAGGTGGATATTTCCCTTCAGTCTCTGTAAGTCATCTCTTTAAAATGAGTTAGAGGGGAAGAATTGAGAAAGTATAAATAATTGATTTCTTATAGTTCTACTTTAGTGAAAACAGAAATAACCTTTTATTTAATAATATCTGAATTATGTTCTCCAATTGTTAAAAAAACTGCTATTAGTTTACCATATTTGTTATGAGTACTTAAATGTGTCTATTCTCTTGAAATGATGCCAAGATAACTTTGGCAAGAAGATTTTGAAAATGATATTTAAGGGTAATAATCTTATGGATGAACATGTTTACAGAGACTGATTTGGGGCAGGAACTACAGGAAGGTTTACTGGTATCTCTGTTTTCTCTGTAAAAGAGTGAGTGTAGTTAATGAGGAAATTGCAACCAGAAACTTTCTATGGTGATGCAATTAGGTCTTCAAATCCTTTGCACTTATCTTTTTCCCCTTGTTTTTTAGGTACGCACTATTTTCCTGCGTGGGGAAAATAGCTATTAATTGATGTGATTCTTTTAAAACAGAATATGCACTTCTACTTCTTGTAAGCAAATGTAATAATATGATTATAAAAAATTAACTTGCCAAGGTTATACTACTAGTCAGCTAAGCTAAACAAGCCCCACATTATGTGCAAAGTACTTGCCACCTTGCGAAGCAATGGTTTCTGTTCTTCCAATGTGGCCAGGATTTTATTCCGCAGAGATTGGATTCTATGAGGCTGAAATTCAATTTGCATGTGGTTAGGAATGATATTAAGTCCAAGATAGGCTGCCAGATGTGTCTTTCCAAACAGGTGGGAAAATGAGGTGGGGTGGAAAAATTCTACAGTGATGTTGAAGAGCTGCATTAATAGATGTATTTCCATAATATTCTTTTTAAAATATCTCAACTGTTGTCATTTACTTGGATTGAAAATTTAGGAAGTTATTACCTATTTTGTGTTTTATTTTGCTTAATGAAATAGAAGATGTATTCACAGCATAAACTCTTTTTATATGTACTTCATGAATCCATACTTGTTTATTTGGGACTTTTTTTGGTTCTCTGAAAAAGACATTTATCACTTAAAGAAACCCATGGCATAGAAAATTTCTCCTGGAAATGTTGAAGAAATAAATTGTATCTCTTTTATATATAGCACTGACCTGTTCCTTAAGTGGAATGGAGATAAATTCTTTACCAAATGTCTGAGATGTTGTCCTTGGTCCAGGCTAACATGAATGTTTGGAGTGGAAATTAGGTCATTCTAAGTCATTGTTCTCAGATAAGACCATACAATGACTTTTATTTATCCCTTTTAAAGTTTTTGCTATTTGAGCAATTCTGAAATTTTATTGAATTTTTTCCTGGCCATCTTACCTCATATCATCCACAAAGTAAAAGAATGTATCCCTGCAAATATTTTCCATTTTATGTTTTTAAAAAGCAACCATAATGGGTCTCAGTAGTTTGTTTATATTAAGATGTTTATCTCATCGTAGTTAATTGTTAGTGAGGTTTAAAATGATATCTCATGTCAACAAATAGATCCCAGAAAAACTTGAAATTATCTCAATTAAGTCTGTGTTTTGATTCATAGAATATTTCTGTAGTAGCTTTGGAAAAGATGACATCGTGGAAGAAAAAACGCTTAATTTTCTGGAAAGATATCATGGAAATAAGCTCCACTAATGCCATCTTTCATAGTTAGATCAGCCGTCAGCCCTTTAAATATTCAGCTGTCTGTTTTCCACTTGAGTCAATTTCACCTTCTACGACCCTATGTTGACTTAGAGAGACTGAAGGGAAATATCCACCTGCCTCTGAACACAGACATAGTATGTTGGCTGATTAAAGAAGTTAATGAGATCTTGCTTGCTGTACGTTAACCTTATAGAACATCTATAGTTTTCCCATTCATTAGCCTGAAGTCTTTCTGATTGTCAAGGTGACTTTGGACCTGAATTTACTAACTTATATCTGTAACTAAAATCATATTACCTCAAATGAAAGATCAGTGTCTGAATGGTCAACAAAAAAATAATCTGGCTTGCCTTGTATTCCTTTAAACACATCTATGATAGCTCTTAGATTACTGAAATAATGTTGACACTTCATATGTCTTTAGTCCTTCTGGATGGGTACTGTCTAAGGTTTGTCTTAGTTCATTTTCCATTACTGTAACATACCAAAGAATGGATAATATATAAAAGAATGAAGTTCATTCGGCTCATGATTCTTGAGGATAGCAGCCTAAGAAAATGGTTCTAATATCTGCTGGGCTCCTGGTAAGGGCATGTGTTGTGTCTGCCATGATTGGAGAGAAGAAAGGCAAGTGGGTACACTACAGAAGACAGAGCACAGGAAGTACCTTTACCTTATAAGAACTTCATCTGAGGTAACTAATCCAAAACCAGAACAATGACATTAATCTCTCTTACTTATCTAATCTTTAAAAACTTGGT
>PVIR01037122.1:0-15353 GCA_004026965.1 Petromus typicus | reverse complement strand
CATATCGCATCTTTTCTCTGGTATGAGAAAATGAAGATGTAAATGAGTCCTAGCATTGTATGTTATATATTGTGAAATAGAAAATGCTCAATGTAAAATAAGGTGAAAGGGGACAATGTTGAGATTGTAACAAAAAAGTAAGGAAACAAATTTTATATATATGTGGGGGGTGGTAGGGTGGGTGGGGCTATGGGAAAAATGAGAATTAAGTTGTGTCTTATACTGGTACAAATCCCCATTATGGAGTGCAATCATGATGTGTATATTTAATGTACCAATAAAGATAATTAAAAAAAATGGAACAAAAAATATCAGTGAGGACAAAGCAATAAAAGAAAAGTCGACCAAAGCAGAAAGAGTAAGACAGGAGGAGACGTGATGTTATTCAGGAAAATAGAGGAAGTGGAACAAAATAAATGTTAAATAAAATATAAGGAATAAAAGCAAGCTTGGGGTATCAAAGTGAATATAAACATGCTAAATTCCCAAACAAAATATAAAATATGTTACATTGGATTGAAGATAAGTTATGATGCATGTAAGAAGACATTATATCTTTAGAAAAGGTGAAGATTAATCTTTAAACTATATGGTACAAACTGTGATATTCAGAAACTTTCTTCCAAAACAGGGTCTCACTTTGTAGTTCAGGCTGGCCCTGAGCTCAGCCTCAAACTCACATCACAGCAGTCCTCCAGCCTCTGCCTCCCAAGTGCTGGGATTACAGGTGTGAGCCACCACATCAGGCATTGTGGTATGTGGTTTTGATTCTCCATGCCCGACATCGTTGTATGTGGTTGTCAGGGATCGAACTTGAGGCCCTTGCGCGTGCAAGACAGGCACTGGAACCACTGAGCTAAATCCCCAACCATCATTTCTTAGGTGGTAGCTGGCTTCTACCAGTCATGGAAAGGAGCTTGCTAATATTTTTTAAAGGCTAGATGCAATTCTGACATAGTATCACGTGCACCATATCCTATTTAGTCAAAGTGAGGAAGAAAAACGCATCCTATTGTTGTAGACCATGCTGCGCAAGCTGCAAGTGCATAATCTGGCTTTTCATATTAAAAATTTCAGTCTGCCTATTAGTCCTCAGTGGTTTGCCTGACGAGACAGCAATGGGTGGAAAAGAACAACTCTCCACATCACTGGTTACAGCAGAGCTCTCAGTGATCCGGGACACTGTGAAGTCTTGGATTGCGAGACAATAGTGAAGCTAAGGGCAGCATGACTCATACAGAAAACTCCTATACAGGCAAAAATCAATCTATGTGAAGAAACAAACTTCTCATTAACCTGTGAGCAGCTCTAGATAAAACAGTCCATTCCCTTGTTGTTAGCACCCTGCTTGTGACAGTGGTCTCCACTTCACTGTGCCCCGCAGCATCTCTTATCCTTTCTAGAAGCTGCATGATTCATAAATAGCGGCAAGCTCCAGGAGATGGTGTTTTAACCAGATAAGAGCTTTGTTATTTCTAGGCATTTATGCATTACAATCTTGTCTTTTTTGAATCTGTCTGCTGTACCTTTTGTCAGGTGATTAGGGGAACTGATCAGCCTTCAATATCTATTTCTTTCTTTTTTTTTTTTTTTTTTTAGGTTTTTGCAGACAGGGTCTCGCTTTGTGGTTCAGGCTGGCCCTGAGCTCAGCCTCAAACTCACATCATAGCAATCCTCCTGCCTCTGCCTCCCGAGTGCTGGGATTACAGGCGTGAGCCACCACGCTCGGCACTGTGGTATGTGGTACTGGTTGTTGCTGGGCGCGGGTCTCCACACCCAGTATTGTATGTGGTTACCGGGGAATCGAACCCGGGTCCTTGCGCTTGCGAGACAGGCGCCGGAACCACTGAGCTAACTCCCCGGCCCCCTCTATTTCTTTTTTTAATTTAATCGTTATTGGTTACACTATGAGAATACACACCATCATCATCGCATTCAACATTGAGGGTTTGTAACAGAACATGATACAACTTGATTCTCATTTTTTCCTTTTCCCCCAACCATGCACACCCCTACCCCCTAAATACATAGTCTTTGTTTCCTTTTTTCTTTATTATTATCACATTCATTTTCCCCTCATTATTTACCCCTACACTCTCTTCCCTTTTAAATATTTTCTATTTCACAATATCAACTATATATACTACAACTCATTTACAACTTCATTTTCTCATACCAGAGAAAGATATGATATTTACACATCTGTGACCTGTTTATTTTGCTTATGAGGACATCCTTAAGGCACATCCTTTTGAGTATGAATGACTCAATCTTATCATTTTTAATGGCAGAGTAATACTCCATTCTAAAAAAAAAAGAACCACATTTTCTCTATCCAGTCTCCAGCTGATGGACATTTGGGTTATTTCTATGATTTAACAATCACAAACTGAGCTGCTATAAACATGGGCTCACATATGTTGCTGTGAAATGAATCTTTTAATTATTTTGTGTATATATATCTAGCAGAGCAATGGATTGGTCAAATGGGACCTCCAGTCCTAGCTTTTTGAGGAATCTCCACACTGATCTCCACAGAGGTTGAACGAGTCTACATTCCCACCAACAATGGAAAGG
The DNA here is from genome assembly GCA_004026965.1 of Petromus typicus. Classification (NCBI taxonomy): domain Eukaryota; kingdom Metazoa; phylum Chordata; class Mammalia; order Rodentia; family Petromuridae; genus Petromus; species Petromus typicus. The sequence continues at coordinate 12,776 of PVIR01037122.1, read as the reverse complement.
TTCCCTTTGCTCTGTACCCTAGCCAACACTTGTTACTGTCTAATTCTGAAACAGCAGCCATTCTTTGTGGATGAAATGAAATCTCAGTGTTGTTTTCATCTGCATCTCTTGAATGACTAGTGATGTTGAGCATTTCTTCATATACTTCTTAGCTGCTCTTACTTCTTCCTCTGAAAAGTATCTGTTCATTTCTGATGCCCACTTTTGAATTGGGTCATTAAATTTTAGTGGGCTGATTTTTTAATCTCTTTATATATTCTAGATAGTAACTCTGTCTGATGAGCAGCTGGTAAAGATTCTTTCGTATATTGTTGGTTGCCTTCTCACTCGCTTGGTGGTTTCCTTTGCTGTGATGAAGCTTTTTAATAAAATGAGATCCCATTTGTTGATTTCTTCTGCCAATTCTTGTGCTATAGAGGTTTTGTTCAAGAAGCGCATCTTTTCTCCAGTATGAGAAAATGAAGATGTAAATGAGTCCTAGCATTGTATGTTATATATTGTGAAATAGAAAATGCTCAATGTAAAATAAGGTGAAAGAGGACAATGTTGAGATTGTAACAAAAAAGTAAGGAAACAAATTTTATGTATATAGGGGGGTGGTAGGGTGGGTAGGGCTATGGGAAAAAATGAGAATTAAGTTGTGTCTTATACTGGTACAAATCCCCATTATGGAGTGCAATCATGATGTGTATATTTAATGTACCAATAAAGATTAAAAAAAAAGAAGTGCTTCCCTAAATCAATGTCTCCAAGAGATTTTAACCTGTTTTGCAGAAGGTTTAGAGTGTCTGTTTCAATACCTATTTGTTACAGAAGAAAGGTCGATAACTACACAGGCATAATTTGTAAAGAACATGTAGTGATAAATAATAAGATGGATGAAGATAAAATAATCATAAAATTGATACTCCAAATAACAGTAGTCAAGCACATGCAAGTTAAATATCTATATTTTCAAGTGAAGCCATAAAAATATAATTGTTGTTTAGTATATGTTCATATATTTTATAAGAATTTAACTCATTGAGTAGATTAAGAATTTAGGATACAACTAGTTACAAGACAAGAACATATGTATACATGCTTATGTAAAAACCTATGTACATTGTGCAGCAGTTTTTTTTTTCTTTAGAGAAAGGAACACACAAAAATAATGATTACGTACTTGGATAAAAAGAGTGAACTTAGTAAACATGCCAATGAAAAGACTGATGGTCTATATTCTGTGGAAATAAAGAATAAGTTTAGACATCAACATTTAAACCCTAACAGAATATACATTATTCAGAAGGTAAGAAATATTTTTATATACTTACAAACTGAAAGAAAATCAAAAAAGAATACCCAAATTATTTTGAAAGTAACACAAAAAAAGAATACCTCACATCTAAACATGCTACATAATGTAACTGTAATAGGAAAATATAGTTTTAGAGTTTCTGATACTATCTTTAAAATGATGAAATTTTCATAATTTACACAATTTTTCATTTTTCAATTTAATTTTTTTTAAGGTTTTTTGAGACAGGGTCTCACTTTGTGGTTCAGGCTGGCCCTGAGCTCAGACTTAAATCACATCAGCAATCCTCCTGCCTCTGCCTCCCGAGTGCTGGGATTACAGGCGTGAACCACCAGGTCCTTGCACTTGCATGACAGGCGCCGGAACCATTGAGCTAAATCCCTGGCCCCCTCAATTTAATTTTTAATAGTATAAATTTGTAGTACAGAATGATATTCTTCATGGAGAGTTGTACATATGCATAACACATCATAGTTCTTATTGTTATACTGTGCATTCCCTTCCCCCCCTCCTTGGCCTCTTAACTCTTCTACTTCTCATATACAGATGAGCTATCTTGCTATTTGCTATTATCTAATATTTATTTTTTGGTTTCTTATATAAAAAAAGACACGATATTTAATCTTGTAGTCTGACATGTAAATTGTAACTTATAGGCTCAGGTTTATCCATTTTTCTACAAGTGACTTAAATGTATTCTTCTTTAAGGAGAAGTATTATTCTGTCATGTATAAATACCATATTTTGTTTATACATTTATTTGTTGGTGGGAATGTGGGACAATTCCAATGTTTAGATATTATTAATTATGCTGCTGTAAACATGGACATTCACCATGTTTCACTGTAATATTTTTTCGATATCGCTATTGGAAAGATAATTAGTAGTGGAATAACTGGGTTCAGTTGAATTTCTTGTTTCATTTTCTTTAGAAATATCCATATGGATTTCCATAACACTGGTACTTCTTTATATTCTTTTTTAATTCAAATGTTTATTGGTACATTATACATATACATCATCATCACATTCAACATTGAGAGTTTGTACTAGTATATAACACATGATTCTCATTTTTCCCATTCCCTCATGCACCCTGAAACCCCCACCCCTATATACATATGCTTTATTTCCTTTTTTATTACTAATACATTCTTTTTACCTTCATTATTTACCCCTCCACCGTATTTTCTTTTAAACATTTTCCATTTCACAATATCTACTATATATACTACAACTCATTTATATCTTCATTTTCTCACACCAGAGAAAACATAAGATACTTATACATCTGTGACCTAATTATTTCACTTATGCAGATGTTCTGAAGGTACATCCATTTGAGTATGAGTGACTCAATCTTATTTTTTATGGCAAAGTAATATTCCATTCTGTAAAAGAACCACATCTTCTTTACCTAGTCTTCAGTTGATGGACATTTTGGTTGTTTCCACGATTTAGGTATCACAAACTGAGCTGCTAGAAACATGGGTGCATGTGAGTCGCTGTGATATGAATCTTTCATTTCTTTTGTGTATATTCATAGCAGAGCAATGACTGGATCAAATTGGATCTCTAATCCTAGTTTTTTGAGGACTCTCCACACTGATTTTCACAAGTTTGTACGAGTCTACACTCCCACCAACAGTGGCGAATGGTTCCGTTCTCGCCCCACCCTCATCAACATTTGTTGCTGGCTAATTCTGAGATAACAGCTATTCTTTGTAGAGTGAGAAGAAATATCAGTGTTGTTTTCATCTGCAACTCTTGGATGACAGTGATGTGGAACATTTCTTCATATACTTCTTAGCTGCTCTTACTTCTTCCTCTGAAAGTATCTGTTCATTTCAGATGCCCATTTTTGAATTGGGTCTTATTTTGCACGGGCTCATTTTTTAAAGCTCTTTATATATTCTAGATAGTAGCCCTTTGTGAAACAGCTGATAAAGATTCTTTCCCATATTGTTGGTTGCCTTTTCACTCGGTTGGTGGCTGCATTCTTACCAGCAATTTAAGTTATCCTTTTTCCTCACAGCCCCACCAGCATTTGTTGTTATCTGATTTCTTCAAGATTGCCATCTGGTGTAAGATGAAGTCTTACTATTGTATTCATTTGCATTGCTCTGATGGTCAGAGATGTTGAACACTGTTTCATGTTTATTGGTCATCTTCACTCTTCTCAGAACTGTTATTCATTTCACTTGCTCATTTTTGACTCAATTTTTTATGTTGGGTGGCCTAATTTTTTGAGTTCTTTATGTGTTATAAATCTTAATCATCTAAGGAGCAGGTAACAAAATTTTCCCATCCTGTGTGCTGCCGCTTCATTTTTTTGGCCTTTTCTTTCACTGTACAGATTTTTAATTTGTTGCAAACCCATTTGATGATTTCTGGTACTATCTTTTTCTGTAACTGGAACCTGTTCATAAAATCCTTGACTACTCCAAAGTCATAAAAACTTTTATCAAGTTTTTCTCCATCATGATGATTCCTTCTGTTTTAATATTTGATGCATGTGACTATAATGTATACCTAAAATGTACCAATAAAGTTAATTTTAAAAATATCATTCACCTGGTCTTTGACCAAGCAGTCAAAAACCCACGCTGGAGGAAAGATAGCCTTTTTGACAAATGGTGCAGTAGAAACTAGCTATGCACGAATAGAAGATTAAATCAAGACCCACATCTCTCATCGTGTACTAAACTAAAATTAAAATGAATCAAATATTAAAACAGAAGTAACCATCATGATTACCTGTCTTGTTCCTGATTTTTAATGTGATTTTGGTTTTGATATAATTTTTTATTGTTGGAATTTTTTGTTTTGTTTTGTTTTTGTAGATGGCTTTTAGCAAGTTGAGATAAAGTACATCAATTCCAGTTTTTTATAAGGTTTTTTTTTAAATTACGAATGGGTGTTGGATTTTGTCAGATGCTATTTTGGGATCTATTCAGATGAATATATGGTCTTTGTCCTTGATTCTGTTAATATACTTTATTGTATTTACTGATGTATGTATGTTGAACCATCCTTGCATCCCTGGGCTGAATCCCACTTGGTCAGGTTGTAGCTTGATGATCTTCTAGATTCTGTTTTCCAGTATCTTATTGAGGATTTTTGTATCTGTGTTCATTAGGGAGATTTTGATTGGATGTTTTGCTGCTTTTGGAGTCACGGTGATGGATATTTCCAGGAATGAATTTGGGGTTATTGCTTCTCTTTAAATTTTATTAAAAACTTTGAGCATTATTAACATTAGCTCTTCTCTAAATTCCTTGTGGAATTCAGCTTTGAAGCTATCAGAATTGGGCTTTACTTTGTTGGTAAGTTTTTATGTACATTTTCAATTTTGTTGAGTGATTGATACTGGACTCTTTAAAATTTTTATATCTTCTTGGTTTAACTTTGGTAATTCACATGTATCTAGGAATCTGTTCATTTCTTCTGCATTTTCCACCTTATTGAAGTTCAGGTCTCAAAGTAGGTACTGATTATCCTCTGGATTTCTGCTGGATCTGTTGTAATTTCACCCTTTTAATTCCTTGAGCCTTTTCTTTACATTTTTTTATGAGATTGACTCAGAGTATATCAATCGTATTTATTATTTTGAAGAACCAACTCTTCAGTTCATTGGTTTTTTTGTATAATTTTCTTTCCATTCATTGCAATGATTTCTGCTCTGATTTTTATAATTTCTTCTCTTGTATGAGTTTTGAGTTTATCTTTCTCTTCTTTTTCTAGAAGGTTGAGGCTCAGCATTATTTATTTGAGCTCACTCTGTTCTCCTAATATGAATCTTCTCTGCTATGAATTTCCCTCATAAGACTGCTTTGTGTCCCATGAATTCAAGTATGCTGTTTTGACATTACCATTTAATTGTAGAGACTGCCTAAATTTTTCTTCAATTTCCTCTGCTACCCATTTGTTTTTCAGGAAGGGGTTATTTAATTTCTATGTCTTTAATGCAGTTCTTATGGGGGTTTTGCTATTGATTCCCAATTTCATTTCACTATGATCTGATAGTATAAAAGGAATAAGTTAAACTCTTTTGCATTTCTTTAGACATGTTCTATGAACTAGCAAGTGGTCTATTTTGGAGAATGACCCTTGTGAAGCTGAAAAGAATATATATTTTGATTTTTTGGAGTGGAACACTCTGTAGACATTTTTTAAGTACATTTTTTTCAAAAGTTGTTTTGCTTCAATTATTTCATAGCTCATTTTTTTTATTTAGGTGATCTGTCTATTAGTATCAATAGGGTGCTAAGGTCCCCCATTATCATTATATTAATGCTTATTTTTAATTACCATTAATATTTATATTATATAGTTGAATGCATTAATACTTGATACATATGTACTTATGATTGTGATCTCTGTCTCTGAAATTGTTCCCATTACAAGGATGTAGTGGCCTTCTTTGTCTCTCAATTAGTCGAGGCTTGAAATTCACTTTGTCTGCAAATATGATATCTACTCCTGCTTTTCCCAAGTTCTTGTCCCATGAAATATTGTTTTACATCCTTTGTCTTTCAATTTATTAATTTCTTGAATTAAATGTGTTTCTTATATGCAGTATTATTTGTACTTTATTATTAGTTCTTGCTCCTTGGTCTATTCTTCCAGGCTATTTCTTTGATTGATAATTAAGACTGATGGTTATACTGATACGTATCAACCTATCCTTCTTAAGTTCTTTTTCTTATTGTTGAATTTTTCCTCCCTTTGCATTTACTTTCCTGCCATGCTTGACGGATTCATTTTGTTATCATGCAGTTGTCACTTTAATTATCTTTTCTTAGAATATTATTTAGAATTTTTGGATTGCTTGTTTGTTATTCATGAAGGCCTTAAGTGGCTCTTTGTCATCAAAGTATCATTTCTCTGTAAAGTTTGAAAGATGGTTTTTCAGAATGCATCAATCTGTTTTGGGGTTTATTTTCTTTTACAGCTTAAATACTTGACTCCAGGATCTCCTTGACTTGAGAATTTGTGTTGGGAAGTCTGCTGTGATTCTGATAGACTTTCCTTTATATGTGATTTCTTTCTTTTATCTGTACACTTTTAATATTTGGGGGTTTTGTTGTAGTTCTGAAACCTTGATGATTATATACCTAGGTGTAGGTTTCTTTTATTATGTCTTGTTGGCATTCTATATGATTCACTTTTTTGTTTTCAGAATTGGGGATTGAACTCAGGACCTTGCACTTGTCAGACAGGCAGCAGTACCACTGAGCTACATCCATGGCCCATGTTTCACTTATCTTTGTAGAATTCTTGTTCCCTATTTGGGAAGTTTTCTGTGAAAATTTTAACTTCTTAGACTGTCATCCAGGTTTAGTTGGCCTGTGAATTTTTTGGTTTTTATCGGGTTTTGTTTTGTTTTTTAGACAGGGTCTCGCTTTGTAGTTCAAGCTGGCCCTGAACTCAGCCTCAAACTCAGCAATCCTCCTGTCTCTGCCTCCCGAGTGCTGGAATTATAAGCATGAGCCACCTTGCCTAGCAAGCCTGTTGATTTTGAGTCTTAATGGCCCTTAGGGAATCAGTCAGAGCTTCTATGTCTTTTCAGTTGAACTTTTATAAATCACATGCATCTATGAATTTACTATTTCTTTGAAATTCTCTATTTTACTAGATTACAAGTTCTCAAAGAAGTGACTAATAATCTTATGGAATTTGGTAGAGTCTATATTGATTTGCTTTCTTAAATTTATTTGTCTTGATTTGGGTATTTCCTTTTTTAAAAAATAAGATTCAATAGAGGTTTGTGTAGTTTATTACTTTATAAAAAATCTTTGATTGATTATGTTGCTTATTGTCTTAATTTCTTGAAATTTTGTGCTGATCTTTATAATTTACTTCCTGAACTAGCTTTGGATTCAGATTGTTCTTATTCACTTACACCTTTAGGTGCATCAATTGGTTATATCTGTTGACTCACTCTGTATTCACAACTATAAACAATTGTCTTAAGAATGCTTTCATGGCATACCATAGGTTCTATTATGTTGGTAGCTTTATTATTTAATTCTATGAAGTGTGAAATTTATTTCTTGATTTCATCTGTGACCCACTGATTATTCAAAAGGGTGTTGTTTAACTTTTATGTGTTTATTTAATTTTTGTGATTTCTTTTGTTCACTATTGTTAGCTTCATTGCACTCTGATCTGATGATATGCTTCGAATAATTTTGATTCTTTGCAATTATTTAACCATCTTTTTAAATCAATTTTATTGGCACATTTTACACATAAATTATAATCACATGCAACCTTGAGAATCTGTACCTGTATATAAAACGTCTTGATTCTCATTTTCTCTCTTTCTTATGTGATCTGTAAAACCCTCACCCTTGTATACAAACTTTGTTTCTTTTTTTTTTTTTTTTTTTTTTAGGTTTTTTGAGACAGGGTGTCTTTTTATATTTCAGGCTGGCCTTCAGCTCAGCCTCAAACTCACATCACAGCAATCCTCCTGCCTCTGCCTCCTGAGTGCTGGGATTACAGGCATGAGCCACCACGCCTGGCACTGTGGTATGTGGTACTGGTTGCTGCTTGGCCTGAGTCACCACGCCCAGTATTGTATGTGATTACCAAGCATTGAACCCGGGTCCTTGCACTTGCAAGATAGGCGCTGGAACCACTGAGCTAAATCCCTGGCCCAAACTTTGTTTCTTTGTTTTAACTACCAATTTTTTTCTTTCCCTTCTTCAATTTCCCCTACCATCCCTTTACTTTCTCCTGTTGCATGTTTTCTTCCTCTTTCACATTATCTTTCACGAAATTTGGCATTCGATTTACACTATCAGTTTTACTGAGTTAGCATGTGGTCCATCTTTGAGAAATTTCCACATTCACCTCAGAAGAATATGTGTTCTTTTGTTGCTGGAAAGAACATTTTGTAGAGAGATATTTTATTCACTTGGTTTGGTTCCACTGTGATGTTTCTCTGTTGATTTGTTTCTAATTTATTTGTATATTTTTGACATTATAATTGTTTTAATTTTTATCTGCTTTTTATGCCCAGTATTGTTTACTTAATGAACTTTGGCATTTTAATGTTTAATTCATATTGTTTATAAATGTACTCTCTTTCCATTGAATTATTCTTTTACCAACATGTAATAACTTGCTTTACCACTTCTTCTAAGTTTTGGCTTGAAAGCTACTTTGTAATTAGGAAATCTACTGCTTTTCTCTGTGTTCTCATTACATGGAATATTGTTTTCCATCCTTTGATTTTTTTAAAATTTGAATTCTTTCTTGCTATATTTCATATACACATCATGATTATACACGAAATTGGGAATTAGTAGCAATATATGACATAAGTTAGGTCCCATTTTTACCCATTTCCCTACTCACTTTACAACTTCCTCCACCTTCTCTATACATATTCTTTCTTTTCTTTAAGATTATATTTTTTCTTCCTCTTTATTACATTTCCCTAACACTTTCCCTTCGGATATTTTCTATTTCACAAAATCTATCATACATTTTAAAACTCATTTACATCTTCAGATTGTCATACTAGAAAAAAGATATGGTATTTACATATCTGTGACCTATTTATTTCACTTACATGTGTGTCTGCAAGGTATGTCCATTTGAGTATAAATTATTCAAACATCATTCTTTACTGAAAAGTAATACTCTATTAAAAAGAAAAACACATCTTTATCCAGTCTATAGTTGATGGGCATTTGGGTTGTTTCCAAGATTTAACTATCACAAACTGAGTTGCTATGAGCATGGGTGCACATATGTTGCTATGATATGATTCTTTTAATTCTTTTGTGTATATTCCTAGCAGAAGACTAGCAAAGTCAAATGGGACCTCTAATCCTAGTTTTTGAGGAATTTCCACACTGATCTCCACAATGGTTACATCAGTCCACATTCCCACCAGTAATGGAGAAGGGTTCCTTTTTCCCTGCAGCCTCTCCAGCATATATCCCTGGTTAATTTTGCAATAGCATCCATTTTTTGTAGAGTAAGATGAAATCTCAGTGTCGTTTTTATCTGCATCACTTGAAAGACCAGTGATGTTGAACATTTCTTCATATGTCTCTTAGCTGTTTCTACTTCTTCATCTGAAAAGTGTTTGTTCATTTCAGATGCCCATATTTGAAATGGGTCTTTAAATTTGGGGGTGCTATTTAAGCTCTTTATATATTCTAGATAATAGTCCTTTGTCTGAAAAACAGCTAGTAAATATTTTTTCCCCATATTGTTGGTTGTCTTTTTGCTCTGCCAGTGGTTTCTTTTGCTGTGAAGCTTTTTAGTAGGATGAGATCCCAATTGTTTATTCCTTTTGCTAATTATCTTTCTATATAGATTTTGTTCATAATGTCTTTCCCTAACCCAATGTCTCCAAGAGTTTTGCCTAAACTTCTTTTCCAGCAGTTTTAGTGTTTCTGTAATGTTTAGATCTCTAACACATTTTGATTTTAATTTAGTAAATGATGAAAGAGTTAGATCTAGTTTTAGTCTTTGACAGGTTAAAGCCCACTTTTTCCAGCACCATTTGTTAGAGGCTGTCTCCCTTCCATTAGGATATTTGGCTCCTTTGTCAAAGATAAGGTAGCTTAGTGTATCTGGGGTTGTTTCTGAATCTTCTAATCTATTCCAGTGGTCCTCAGCTCTGTTACTTTTCCAGTACCATGCAGTCTTTATTATAGTGGCTTTACAGTATAGTTTCAAATTGGGGATTGTAATACCCTCTGCCATGTCCTTGTTGCTTAGAATTGTTTTTGCTGTTCTTGGTTTTTGTGGTTCCAGATGAATTTTTGGATTATTTTCTCTAGTTCTGTGAAGTATGGTGTTGGAATTTCAAATGGAATTGCACTCAGTTGTACACTAGTTGTGGGAATATGGCCATTTTGGTGATATGATTCATCCTTCACACAGATTGGGAACAGCTGAGTGTAATGGAATTTGTATTTTTTGTATTTTCAGTAATTTCCATACTGATTTTCATAGTAGGTACAATAGTTTATATTCTCATCAAAAAGGTAGGAATATTCCTTTTTCACCCACAATCTCACTAGCCTTTGCTATTTGTTTCTTTAATGATAGACATTCTTTCTGAAGTAAAATAGAATTTCAATGTTGTTTAAATTTGCATTTCTCTAATGGTCAGAGTTAAAAATATTTTCATTGGCCATTTGTACTTCCATGGAGAAGTGCTTATTCATTTTAATTGCCCATTTCCTGATTGAGTCTTTTATTTGGGGAGGTCTAACTTTTTAATACTTTATGAATTTTAAATATTATTCTTCTATCTAACGAGTAGCTTGAAAAAAAATTTTCAGTTCTGTAGTTTTCTCTTTACTTTATTTGTTATTTTATTTATTGTGTAGGAGTTTTTGCATTTCATACTGTCTAATTTGTTGTTTCTTAATATTATTCATTATATTATTGGGGTTCTGTTCAAAAGTTCTTATCTATACTTATGACTTCCAGAGTTTTATTTTATACTTGATAAAATGTTTCTCTTTTAATATGTAGGTTTTTGACTTATTGTATGTCATCTTCATACGTGATGACAGCTAAGGTTGTAGAGTGAGTCTTTGTGTGTGTAACTAGCTTTCCCAGAACTATTTGATGAAGAGTCTGTGTTTCTTTCAATATATATTTTGGGGTTCTTTGTCAAAGATTATTAGACATAATAAGCTTGAAGTTCTTTCTACCTCCTCTATTCTGTTACACTTCCAGTCTGTTTGTGCTTGTATCATACTTCTTTTGTCATGATTATATAACTGTTGTCAAGCTTTGTGATATAACTTGAAGTCCAGGATTGTAATGCCTCCTGCTTTATCCTTGTCTCCCAAGATTTCATTTCTTATTCTGGATTTCTTCTCTTTCTCTCTCTCTCTCTCTCTCTCTCTCTCTCTCTCTATATATATATATATATATATATATATGATTATTTTTCGTAGATTTTTGGAAATATGCTATTGGTACTTTCATTTTACTTTGTATTGCATTACATCTATATATAAATTTCTGTAGTATGATCATTTTGACTGTATTGCTTCAACATTAAGTTTTTCTTGAGAATACTTTGAATTGTGTTGTTTTCCTGATTTCTCAGTAAGTTTATCTTTGAAGTACAAAAACTCTATTGATTTTTATGTGTTAGCTTTGTCTTCTGATACATTACCAATTTTGATTATCAATTGTAGGAGTTTTTGGGGAGAATGTTTTGGATAGTCTATGTAGAGGACCGTGTTTTCTGTAAATGATAGTTTGACTTATTCCTTTCCTATATGTATTATCTTTTTCTTTCTATTTTACTTATTTCTCTGGCTAAGGTTCTAAGGATTATTGAATAAGAGTGTTATTTTTATCAGATTGAAATAAGATCTTTCTAATCTTGAGGAGGAAAAGAAGGGAAAGAAAATTTGCAAGCAAAAGGAAAAATGGAATCAAAACTTATGAAAATAGAGAGATAGAGGGACTGAAAGGAGAGTAGGGGCATGGGAAAAATAAGAATCAAGATACATCATGTAAACTTACAAATTCTCCCTGGTGAACCTGACAATAATGTATACATAAAATGTACCAATAGATCAGTCACCACTGCCTGGGACTGGGGCCTGCCTGCCTCCATACTAGACCATGCCACAGACGTCCAGGGACATTTTAAGTAAATGGGGCACTTCCATGTTGGTTGGAACCTCAGGAATGCCACTAGTCATCCGTGCCTGGGGCAGGGGCCTGCCAGGCTCCAATGCTCAGCGTTTTTTCAACAAAGGTAATCTGACTCTTCTATTTGAGTGCGTTCTATGGTGTGATAGAACTAGGGATGTTGAGGGACCATTGCATACCCAAGAAGAACAACCCAGGAAATACTGATATCTTAAGGATTCTAAATATCAGGAAGAAAGACACTTGCAACAAACATAACCAGAATTTAGGGCAGATATGAAGCCAAAGACAACAAAGCAACAAATTTTGAGAGATGAGAAAACATTCGAAGTCTCAGATGCAAAGATCTTCACCCCAAGGTAACATAGGGGGAAAGGAAATGGAGAAATCTGAAGCTCAATTACCAGGGCTCTCTAAAATGGTAACCAAAGCAGATGTAGTAAAATGGAAATCAGAACTGATCTCTGAGATGAAAACAGAGATTCTGTACACAGTTAACACTAGGGAAAACAAAGCTAAAGAGGAAATCGAGGAGTTGATAGAATCCGAGATAACAAAAGCAATGGGATCTTTTACACAGCTACAAGTAGAGATCCAGGAAATCAAAAAGAAAGCGAAAGATGGGGCCGGGGAGTTAGCTCAGTGGTTCCGGCGCCTGTCTTGCAAGCGCAAGGACCTGGGTTCGATCCCCGGCAACCACATACAATACTGTGTGTGGAGACTCACGCCCAGCAGCAACCAGTACCACATACCACAGTGCCGGGCGTGGTGGCTCACGCCTGTAATCCCAGCACTCGGGAGGCAGAGGCAGGAGGATCGC
>PVIR01037121.1:0-15353 GCA_004026965.1 Petromus typicus | reverse complement strand
TGAAACTAGATACATGGCCTTAGGCAACCTTTTAACAATTTGCAATTTCAAATGAAGTTTCCAATTCATAATACTCATTATGGCTTTTACAACCAAGCAACATGTTCCTAATGCCATCATTTAAGCATATACCTCATTCAATTTTGTTTATCTTCAGATAATTCAAAGTTTGAGTGAAGTCAAATTCTTATTTAAATATATGGCAGATGAATCCTTAAAAGTTCTGGAATTATATTTAACTTTACTAAAAACACTATTAAGGTATGAAAAATAATCTCGACAAGAATATCTTTTATTTTACCTGCCACCTTGCTGCTATAACACAAGAGGTACTGAATTTGAATATCCACTGGCTCTCTGGCCTTTCGTTTTTGCAACAAAAAATAACCTCAAGCCTTTCTAAAAATTAGTTTTGTTAACATTACTGACTTGTGTGGCTGAGTTCACATCATATAAGGATGAAAGATTGTCACTTAAATCTTTCAAGCCCTTTAGGGAACTTTATTAGTTAAGTCAATGAGACATTCACCTTCTTAAGTGTTCAATGGAAATACTTTTGTTAAATTATTTGAAAAGGACTTATGAAATGTCATATTTACCAGTTGAACTTGTCTTAATGGCAAAAAATAAGGTTATGTGTAGAATTTTGGAGCACTCTTACTATAAGAGTAAGTGAGAATTCATATTTCAAAATAAAGTTAACTAAATTTAAGATAGAAAACATCTTAACTGAACCAAGATGAAGTCTATTGTACAATTAGAGAGAAGTTATGTGATATTGAATAGTCTTTAACTATAGCTGAGGAATATGCAATTTTTAAGATGGAAGTGACACTCAAAACTCTATTATTTATTTTACCTATATAAATAATGCACAACATATCTTTTTAATGTCTTTGTGTAGATCAAAATTTTGACTAAGGTATCTGCTAAAGTACATGGGATGGCAGTCTTACTTTGGTGAACTTCTAAGGCATGGAAACTTTGTTATGTTTGTGTGGAGCAGAAATAGATCCATATTATTGTCGAATATATTTCTACAAGCCAACAGGATTTCCTTCTTTTCAGAAGCTGAATAGGAAGGTATTGTGTATATAAATCACATGATTTTTATTCATTTGTCCTTGAGTAAATATAGATTAATTCCATATCTTTGATATTGTGGACAGTATTGCCTGAACTTGGTAGTATTAATGGTTGTAACTATAGGTCAAGTAGTGTGTATCATATGACAGGCCCATCTTTAAGTTTTTGTAAAAGTCCATTTTTTATTTAATGACTGTACAAATTTACTCTTCTTATGAACAAGGTACCAGTGTTCTCTTTCCTCATACTTTTTATCTTTTGTAGTAGTACAATCATTCAAACAGGTCAGAGATATTGTGTGTTTGTGACCTTATTTTCAGTGTCATAGTGGTTAGTAATGTTCATTTTAAAATATCTGCTAGCTCCTATTATATTTTATTTTGCAAAGTACCTATCCAAGTGTTCTGACCATTTTTAATCTTTTTTTGGTCTTACTAATATTAAGTTGTTTGTATTTCTCAAACATTTTGGGTATTAATTCTCTTTTATTTTATGATTATCAAATATTTTCTCACATTCCACAGTCATTTCTTCACTCCTTGATATGTTTTTCCTTTCCTGCGAGGTGACTTTTTAGTTTAATGTTTGTATACTGGTGTTTTTGTTGCTTGTATTTTGGGGATTATGTTTAAACAAATAAATATAATATATCTGTGTATATATACATGAAAATGTTGCCTAAACTAATATCACATTTTCCCTGACATTACTATTAGTTTTAAGTCTTATATTTGAGTTTCTACTCCCTTTTAAACTAACATTTCTATTGGATATGAAACAATCAGTTTCATCACCTACATGAGCACACCCAGCATTCAGAGAGATATTTATTGAGAAGGCATCAACTACCTTGTGTGTTCTGGAAACTTTTGTCAAAAATTAGTTTGGGTATTATCAACACTGGTATGCACATATGAGTATAGTATGATGTTTTCATGTCGTTGTGGAAGATACTCAGAAGGATCATGTGGGATTTCTAATTTTAGTTCTTTGAGAAAACTCTATACTGATTTCCACCATGGTTATATTAAGTTATATTCCTACAGACAAAATAGGTTTCTTTTTCATTTCAGTCAAACCAGTGTTTATTATTCTTTGACTTTTTGATGATGGCTATTCTTTTTTGATTAAATCAGATTTCTCAGTTGGTCAGAGCTCTTGAAATTATTTTCCCATGCATTTGTTGGCAATGTGTAGTTCTTCTAAGAAGTGTCTGTTCATGTTGTGCATATCTTGATTGAATCTTTTATTTTAGGTGATATACTTTTTTTGAGTTCTTCACAATTCATAATAGCTCAATCCTGAAAGCAACTTATATGAAATACTAATCAACTCTATAGAAGGATGAGTTTGAGACATTCATAGGAAAATGGATATAACTACAAAGTACATGAAATAAATAACACATAAGCTTAAATATAATATCATAACTCTCATCTAAGTAAGATAAAATATAATTAAAGAGCATAACAAAATACCGATAGAAATAAAGGGATAGATCTCTTGAAAATGGGAAGGGTCCAGGAGACAGAGTAAAAGGAAGAGGGGAAGGAGAAGTTAGGAAAATTTCTATATATAATTTACAGGAACCTCAGTCAATGTAAAATTATATTGTAAATATGAACTAATAATAATAATAATGATAAATAAAGTGAGGAAAGGGAATGTAGAGGCACAGGGAAAGCAGTGGGTGGGGGGAAGGAGATTTTAAAGAGAATCAAGTTGTACATATACTCATTCTCCATGATTAATATAAACTTCATGTACTGCAAACATGTACCATTAAAAAATCAGTTGAAAATAAATGCCTTGATATAACTTTATAGTCAAATATATTATTATCTGTACCATTCAAATAGGGACTTATACCAGTCTTAGCAGAATAGTTTTATCTGAGAATTTTTTTTTTTCTAATCAACCTATCAGGAATTTCTAAATAGGAATCTGATGTGGTTTGTGATAGATTTGCTGCTGGGAGCCCTTGGGTAAATTGGCCTGTATCCTGAGTCATTATATAGTTAAGTGTATTGAACTAAGTCTTGGACCTAAATACAGTGGAATGGATACATTTGTTGGGTTTTGGGGTTGGCCTAGAGGATACGTCTTAAGCTTGTATTTCTGGGAGCTCATTAAGACTAGGGCACTTAAAAGCTTATCTGACTCAGCATTCAAACTATGTAGGAAGTGGGTAGGCATTGGGATGGGCCGAGTACTGGACCCGCTTGTTAGCTAAAATCTGAGTTCCGTGGGGCTAGGCTGATGTAGAGATAGACACAAAATTGAGTTGGGGGACAGGCCTCAATCCTGGGGTCAGAGTGGACAGCCCAGAGTTTTCAAAGATGATATTAGGAACTGAGATGAGACCTCCTCTGTAGTGATGTTTCTTGTCTGGGTCTTTAACTTGGATCCATTGGGATCTGGAATGAGGGGATGAACCAGAATTTTAGAGCTGGATGGATGTTGGAGGAAGTAAGGACCATGAGTCCGAGGGGAGAAGTTTACAGGCTGCATCACAGGTGCTGCCTTGGCCTTGGAGTTCAGCCAGCTGGACAGGAAACTGGTCCCACAACATAGGCTGATACTGGATATGTAAGTACTGACCTGAAAAATAGTTTTACAAGTGGTGGCTGAGACCCTTGAATCTACAAAAGTGATCATGTGGACTGAATGTATGTGAACACATCCAGCACTGGGATGGGATACTACTGGGGTGAGTCTAGAATCTTGATTGTAGAGTATGGGTCTTGGTGCTCAATCTGGAAGGTTGGGTTGCTTGGGACGGGATTGGTCTACAGATTGTGTCTGTGTGGTCCAACCTACAAGTTGAGTCTGCAGATGCTTGGGCTAAAGAACAGAGCTAGGGTGAGCAGCCTGGTTCTAGGTCTAGCTGCAGTCTATCCTTAGTGCTGGCCCAGAACTGAGATGTGCTCCTAGCTTGAGGTCAATAAGGTGATACTGATGATGGGGTGATGTGGACAATGAAATTATCAGACAGTATGGAATCTGAGTCTGCTAAATCTATCTTGGTGCTGAACTAGACTGTAAGTACTGGCCGAGAAACTGAGCTCAGAAGGCCTGTCCATCTGTACGAGGCATGACTAGGGAAAGACCACGTTGGGATCTCAGGACAATTCTAGTGTTCACTTCTTTTTCTTTCTTCCACATAGAGGGTATTTTTAACCACCTTGTACAAATTAGGGCTGACAAGCATTTCATGGATAATGCAAAACTCACCTTCCTATCTTTTTGGGTGCATTCATTCTTATTTCTGTGCTATGCCAGACACTATTATTTCTCACCTGGTTTCTCAGTTCTTATGATTTTTAAAAACTTGTGAATAGTTATGTAAATTGATATTTTTACAAGGGTGATGCCAAACACAAGAAATTGCCAATCTACATAAACATTCTCTTTAATGACGCTAGTTCAATGAAAAGATGATAGGTTTTAGGTAAAAATTGTTATCTTCAAAAATTGAATTATCACTGACTACTTAATGTGGAAAGAAGTTGCAAAACTCTGAATTGCATCAAAAAGTTAGCTTTTTGGCCAGTATTTCCTATTAAGTAGACATCTGGAAGCCATTATATTAAGGATAAGGAAATTCATGGAGTTTCTAAATATTCTGAGAGTATTTGGAGTAAATTTTATTTGTGAGATAAGGTTAGGATTATGATGACATTCGGCTCCTTAAGGAATTACATGAGCGCTATTTTTGGTTCTTTAACACCTCTCATTTATTTGCTGTTAGAGTTGTTTTATTCTGATTGCTGTTAGGAAAATGATTCATTATAGTAAAAGTGTAACTACCTTAATGAAGGCAAAGAGAGAGATAGAGATTAATAAACACCCAAAATAAGCACAATTTCATATGTTAACAGTAAGGAAATTATAAAAACCTCAGAGTTGAATTCAACAGATTCTGGAACCAGTAGCTAAAGTGTTAATAATAATGCTTTCCATAATTTTGTACAATTGTCTTAAAATTTCTAAATGTTCACAAGAAAAGAAGCAGTTTCTAGACACTGAAGAGATATCTCTTTCCATAGCTCAGAAATTTATTACTCTTTGTAGATGTATTCATTATTCTTTAATTTTATTGAAGGTTAAATGTTTCTGACATATTGAACCTCTGCTGACATTTTTCTGCTCCTTCTAAAATGGAAAGTCAGAGTAATGCATGAATACAGTCTTGCTGTAAAAGGTTCACTCAGTGCATGATTGTGCAGAAGAAAATTTAAAGTCTTAAGACTCTGAAATTTTACATCTCTAACCTCACTGCAGACAGAAACATGTCTATTATTTTTCAGACTCACACACATAAATATCACAGGTACTTCCTTTATGAACAGTATAGATTAGACCACAATATACTTTTTTACATTTATCTTCATCTTTCTTTTCGAAGTACCTGCTAAGGCTTTTTTTGGTAGCATATGATGATATTACTTTTGCCTTTAACAGATTTAATATTGTTCATAATA
This sequence comes from Petromus typicus, assembly GCA_004026965.1. Lineage (NCBI taxonomy): Eukaryota > Metazoa > Chordata > Mammalia > Rodentia > Petromuridae > Petromus > Petromus typicus. The sequence goes on along the minus strand of PVIR01037121.1, from coordinate 9,783 downwards.
TAAATGTAACATATATTATTTTCCACTTATCTACTTGTAGAATATTTAAATTTTTGAATTATTTGATATTACACTGATGTATTATAATTTTCACATATATTTTGAAACTAATTTGTGATTATTTTTTAATAATAAATTTCTAGAGGTGGTTTTTTCATATTGCTTCATATATCTGAGCAATGGTGACATTATATTTCCATAGTAAAATATTTGCCATAGCTTTGATTACATATTATTTGCTTTCAGAAGCTCATATGACTTTAATGCAAGTTTTCACTCATTAAAATCATTAAATATATGTATTTGTATTATAAGATTAATATCATATTAATCAGTTTTCATGTCATATGTTCACTTATAGATTAAGCACTCATCAATTATTTTCCTTTGTTTTTATTTTTAACAATTATTTATCAAAGGAATATAATGTTATTTGTTGAGAATAAAGCATTTAATAAGACTATAGATTCTTATTTTCTTGAGATCAAACAATGATGAGTACTTGGAGGAGTATTATAATACATTGTGGTATTCCAATCCGGTGTGGATGATGAATCTAAATGCGTACCTTGACTTAGAATAATTGTTTTACGTGTTTCAGAAGTTCTTTGTTCTATTGTACTAGTTTTCAATCTGTTTTAAGGTTTTGTAAGGTAAATAAGTGAATCTGATACTGGCAAAATAAAAAAAACAATGGACGAGGGATGGAAATGTGTTACATGCTTGTACCAATTCCATCTGGTGAATGCAATCATTGCATACTGCAATCATGTACTAATAAAAGTAAAATACATATAAATGAATGAATAAAGGATCCTTTGAGCATCTGAGTTAAAAACAGCTGCTGAGAATAGAAGTAATGAAAATGTTGCCAGTTTATTAATTCTTTTTTCAGTAGGCTTTGATGACAGCTATTTTTAAAGTGTTAAATGAATGACAAAAAAATCAAATCATAGATTTATAGTGAAGTAAGTGGACCCCATATTTGCTAATTAATTGAAGCAAATTTTTTTAATGTCAGAGATGATTTTTGTGTCTTTTGACTAAACAAATAGAAAATTATTATTATTTTTTAAACTCACATAGAAAAGGGAGATGTTGAGGGAAGGTAACGTGGTAGAAGTCACTGTTACGTTTCTATTTGAATGTTAATTTTGAGTTTTCTGACACAGGCACAACTATTAAGTACATTGTAAGACATTGAAGCCACGTGGACGGAGCATTATTTCCTGGTGATAAACATCTGGAAAACAGATGTCATTTAAATCAGTGAAACTGGATGAGGAAGTTTGGCCCAAGAAAAATTCCAGGGCTGTAGCTCTGGAGACCGCCTAAATTCAGCGATAGGGACATCAAATACAAATAAGCAAGAAATTCTGAGGAGCCTGGCTTTGTCACTTTCTCCTCACTGGCTGAAAACACATGAGACCCACAACTTGCAGCAAAAGGTTTATTTGTTCCTAGTTTTTAGAGGATTATGTTCATAGTAGGCTGGCTCCAAGTCGTGCAGAGAGAAGGAAGGAGCCTGGAGGGAGATACGTGGACAGGGTCAGAGTTCCAGGACCTGCCTCTTCTGACCTAAGTCCCTTTTAAGAGCGTAGTCAGCCCTGAACTCTCCAGGGAACGCATCCATCCATGGATACAGCGCTTTGGTCGACCAGTTATCTTCCAGAATCCCGAGTTTTCTTTCCATTTCCTTGATTCTTCTATGTCTTAGAACGTGGTTTATAGCTTTTAGGGTTAGATTCTTATCTTCTGTGAAGAAAATCAGACTATTTTTTGAAAACAAAACAACACAAGAAACTGTGGGAGGAGAGTCTCCAATTTAATTAATCACATGAAAAGTCAAGCAGACGTAGGAGAGAAGAGTGGAGAACGGATGCGGGAACACATGGCTGTAGTGATTTTAATGACACTTTCTGTGGAATTCTAATAGTAAGAAGAAGAAAAAAAAAAGAACATATAACTCTGGTGAGAGGAATCATCCCCTGAGTGAAAACTATAATAATCCAGGACAAAGAAAAATGTGGACGGATCATATGGAGCAGAAAGTTTTCAGTCTGGGGCCTTTTTACTCAAAGCCTGGTGTATAGTGAAGCAGTTTTAGCATCGCCTAACAGATTACCTGAAACACTGTCTCCACTTCATTCAGTGAGTACTGAAATGGAAGCTTATCTTGATCTATGTGACTGGAAAGACTGTGAAAAGATACTTATGTAAATTTTTCTACAATCAGTTCACCCACTAATTTCATTTTTATAAGAGGAAATGGAAAGAAACTTGACCTTTGATGAGGTATTTGGTGTTATTTTGTCTCATAGCAAGTGCACATTTTGATCTAACATCTTGGAATAATCTCTTATTCTACTGCATTTTTCCAATTGTATTTATGTTTCCATAGTTTAAAGCATCATATTTTGTCTATTTTATTTATCAGATAAAGAAATATTTTTGCACTGTATCCTGCTAGACTCCCAAGATTCAACAGCTTTTTAAATTTGTAGGGTAATAATTGATTTCTTAACGACTTAAACACTAAATGTTGACAAGAATGCCCACACACTCAGCTAATCATTTACATATATTTTATCCTTAAATTAATGTTAGACCTGAAGAAGAAGCTACACCATCCATGCAAACAGTTCACTCAAGCAATACTTTATTTCAGGAGTGCTCACCGATGGCCATATTATGGAATCAAACTTGTTTTATTTCTCTGCACAGTCTCCTCACTCCAGGTTCTGACTCTCAAATCATTGCTAGGATTTATATCATTGGAAAGAGGTTTTTTGTTTGCTTGTTTTTTCTACTGAGGATTGAACTCAGGACCTCCTGCTTCACAGGCAGGCTCTGTGCCGCTGAGATAAATCTCCAGAATAGTAATGAAAATTATGAAGCCATAAACTCTATTACTACAGCTTGAAGTATTAGAAAGCACTGATATTCCTAAAGGTTAAATTTGCTATTAGTGAATTATTCTTGAAATGTATAACTGTGTTATTTAAAATATTTATGTTATTTATGTTATTTAAAATATTTATGTGAACATTTATAAATGAGATTGTTCTTGTGCTGCCAGATCAGTTTTCATAATCAAAGGTATTTTAAATTAAAATAAGCAGTTTTCTGTGTTTTGTTATCTACTATTATCTAGCAATAAAGTTTGTAAAAGTTTGAAAGATCTCAGCAGATACTGACTTACATAATATTTCTTCCACTCCTACTGGTATATTCATATTTTTATTTGTTGTATAACATAAATCAATATTCAATTTGTTGTCAGGAAAAAGTAGAAAGTGATATGAAGGAAATTATAGACTTCCATGCTGGACTTCATTGTATCACCTAAGGTTGACAAAATGTTAAAACATTTTTGTCATCTTTTATAGAAATATCTGAAGATATGACCCATAAGTATTTTTTTCCATTTGTGATCTGTTTTTGCTTTAAAAAAAGAAACAGAAGAGGATGATGACTCATATTTTTTTCCTGTAATTCTATTTTGCCTAAATGCATTCAGTGTTTCAATTTGGTTGTGCTTTTTTCTGTAAGTTTGAATTCAGTACAAATACTATGTGTACAATTAATATCATTACCAAATGGACCACTGCTCAAGTAGAGGTGAGATACACCACCTCATTGCTTCCTGCTGTGGAGGACTTTTTCCCTTCTCTCAGGACAATGACATCATATTTATACTTTATGATTTTGGTAGAGATGATGTGAACAGGCTTCATTCTCTTGTCCACTGTAATCTACTCACAGCTAACTATGTAAGATCTGGGATCTGAGAGCAGTGCTGATTAATTTTATTTCTGTATAATACTTAATTCTAAGACTATATTAGGAATGACTGACCTTTTGTTCTGTATATGGATATTAAGACTCTGCTATTTCTATTCTCTAACAGACATTAACATTAAGTATATAAGCAGTTTATTACACATATCTAAATGTTTGTGGCTGATGTACATAGCAGTTGAAACATAGCTAGTTTTGGTAGTAAATTATTTCTTGAGGAAATTATTTCTAAAATAAAGATGTGTATTGTTCCCTTAGTCATTAAATTATACTTAGATCCTATTTTATTGCAAAGTGTTTCTTTACTAAACTGTAGTAATAATTTTCCTTGCATTTATCTTATTACTACATGAGTTTAAGTACTGTCACTTTTGAGTACTATCTTATATACTTTTTCCATTTTATTTGTATAATCTTACTATTTGTACTAATATCATTATATTGTTTCTATTATAAAATATTTCATATTTGTTCATCTTTAAGTAGCTCTGATAATGTCTTGTCAATATTTTTACCTTTTTGATTAATATTCAAGTAGTTTTATTCAAATTGTTACTTTCTCTGCTCTAGAAATTAAACATCCAATTATACAGATATTTGAATAATTCATCTGAGATAATATTTTCAGTTTTTATGGCAACTCTGGTAAATTTGAGATTCCTTTTTCTAACATTGTTTTTTCCTAAGGTCCCCACATGTTTTTAAACAACAATTATAGCACTGATTGTAAATTATACTTACACAGAATGAAAGCACTTTGAAAAATTGTTTCTTTCAAGAAATGAAGTGTTGAAATAGTGCTTACCATGTGTTTACATAGATTAGATTCAAAGAAAAAAGGCAATTTAGTGACAGATATTAAAGATATTACAAAAATAACTCAATTATCATATAATCTAAATATGTCTATAACTGAGGAAAGATTTTCCTTCTTAAGACTTCTAACTCATACATTGAATCAATTATAAACTAAATCAATTGATTAATTAAAAAGTAAATAAGTTGTCAGTAGGACAAAATATTGAGTAATAATGCCTGTTGCCATATCAGAAAAAAGTAACTAAAATTAATAATATTTTACATATCACACACATGCAGTTTGTTAGGAGACTATGTTTTAAGGTTTTTTTATCATAAAGAGCTATGTATGTGAAGTAGTAGATATGTTGATTAGCTTGATTTTTCTATTTTATTGTATGTATATATAATAAAGAGTAAAATTATTTCAATGTATTTACTGTATAAAATATAAATAATATATTATTTCTACCTTTTAAATTACTATGACAGAATATAAGCAGTGTATTTCAGTAAATTTTTGAACTTTACATCCCCAGATACATTAATCTCTGAATTTATTCTTGCTATAATTTTTGCAGCCAATGTATAATTAAATATTCAACATTTTCATTTTTTTCCTTATGACTCTTTGTTTTGTTTTGTTTTGTTTTATTTTGCATACTTTGTCATCTCATATAACTGCAAAAGAAAGGCATAACTCACAGATCATCAGATTGTATTATAAACAGTCACCACAGCATTGCACTGGTAGGGGATTTTGATAAAAGAAACTAATAATTTGTAATGCTCAAGTCCTTTTTTCAGGCCTAATTAATAGATTGAAACAAACTCCCCAGTAGTTATTATATAGAACATTATAGTAATATAGTGTCTATTAATGCAAGTAAATAAGGATATACAAAGAGTAAATTCAGTACCATTAGTCAAGAGCAGAGTTAGAAAAATTAAGGAAAAGAAGAAAATTTAAAGACAGATATTATTCCAAAAACTGATCATTAAATATTTATAATCACATAAACTTACATAGCTCTTTCTTCTAAAGTACATGTAATATATATATATTAAAAAAACAACTATGGCATAATTGACTTATAAAGATTGTATACCTATTAGAGAAGAATAAATTTCCTTATAAAAGTGAAATGTTTATGATTATAAAATAAAGCTAATATTATTGTTAATATTAACAAGGCCACTAGCTCAAGGTGCATGGATATAGTCTATTAACAATTTGCAATGCTATTTCAATGTTTTCAAGGAGCCAGTGGTATCTTCCACAGTAAATAAAGACATCCCTAGGAGATATATACTCCCCATATACTCCCATTTATTGTTAAAGACTGGACTTCTGAAGATTCTGCATTTTTCCAATCTGCTGTGTTTCTGAAACATAATAAATACGACAATCTGTGGCTATACCTAACACCTTCTTTTCTTTATGGGAGGTCACGCTGGGGCATAAGCATTTCTTTTATATCTTCTGGCAGAATATAAGTGTATCTGTCTTGTATTCACTCAGTAGTATCCAAGGCAATTTACTATTAAAATGTAGATAATGTGAGTCAAAGTAAACAAAGAGAGTGAAAGGTCTTTTTCAAACTGTTAAACTAAATATCAAAATTCAAGGAATTTTCTGGGATAAATTGTCGTCTTTACAGCAGTAATAATAGTAATAATCAGATGAGATTGGGCACATTCAGGGTGGTATGGCCTTACACAATAATCAGACCACTTAGAAAATTAACATTTCCAGTTATCATTCAAAACAATTTCAGAAAGAGAGTTTGTACTTAAGTGTGTGGAAAAGTGCTAGATCTTTGGCTTCTTTCTGTATTTTGTCCATGAAAATCAACCAATAAAAGAGCTCAAAAATGTAGTTCAGCTGTTCAGCTATGTTATGGTGTGGCAGGGGCTGGGAGTTGCGTGGAAATTAATAGTTAGAAAAGACCACACACACACACACACACACACACACACACACACATGAACCAGGGATTTAGCTGAAGTGCTGGTGCACTTGCCTTGAAAACACAAAGACCCGAGTTTGATCCTCACTACCACACACACGTACAAAAAAGAAAGAAATAGAAAAGAGTACACATGTATTTATATAAGACTTAGTTCTCCAAAATTTCATATATGTTTTTAATAGCTATACTAATTCATCTTTATATAGAGTCTTTTGAGCAGAGATCAATATATACCTACATCCATACTATCAAACTTTGCTGTGTCAGTCTTTTCCCTTCTTGGGAAACTCAGGGGTTCAGATATAAGTCTATTTCATAGCAACTGAGCTGACTTTAAAATTATAATCCTATCACAGGTTATGCAAACTGATTGTCCATCTAGCACTTTTCTTTCATGAGACTGAGAGATTAGCTATGCTATATTCTGAAATGATCCCACATTTACATATACTGCTAGCAGGACACATGGAATCACACATCTTGCTACAACTGAGATACTGTACTAAGGAGCATCTTGAAATGTGTGACAGTCAGAAGAGGAAATTCTTCTCCTTTTATTCACATGTATTATAATTAAGTTGTAAACTCCAATTTGAAAAACTTTCAATACTTGGCTGTTTGTTTGGTACCAGGGATTTAACTGAGGATGTTGAGCTTGCCAGACAGACACAGCCCCACTGAGCAAAATCTATGGCCCACAGAGGTTTGTAGTGAGAATGCGCTAAAAATTATTATTTATTCAGTGCAGACAAGACTCTCATTCTGAATTTAAAAAAAAACAAATGATGTTCATTTGTAACAACTTTAAAAATAAAAAACTTTTCATAAATTCAGTTTATTTAACTGAAAAAATAACATTTGTCATAGAAAATAAACTATTAAAAATAACATTGCATAAAATGCTGAACGAGACTACTTAGATTGTTTGCATTTAATAAACTTCTATTATTTTATGAATTATAGAACTGCATAATAAAAAGTAATTCTAAATGCATTGACTTGTTTGCAAATTGAATCAATATTTTGTGCAAGTTTGATATTTTTTCAAATTTTAAAAATTAAATTGGTCTATGCATAGACATAATTATATTGAAAATACTCAATCTATTAATGTAAATGTGTACATTTTTACATGTTTCAGTCCTTCAATTTGGGATATTTGTGCTGCTTTAAGGAATATAATAAGTACAAAAATATCTGTTAATAATAAATATATTTTGAAGTTTTTCCAGTACTGTAATGGAATGAGCATTTATATAAGTAAATATTTAGGAGCCAAAAATTGGATTTTCTTTACACAATTTATTTATTATAGAAGTATTAGATTTATAACAAAATTAAATGCAAGATCCAGATATGATGTTTTCATCTCAGAATTAATTTTGTAAAAACTGTATCTTTATAAATTTTTAAAATTTCATATTTTTATAACATAATACAAATCAGTGTCTTCTTATACTAACTGACAGAATACAGATTAATTATATCAAATTTTGCTTACTTATAAACCTGATAAAAGTCTTCAATTGAAAGAATACCATACTAAGAACGACAAGGACATCCATTTATATGTATTTGAATGTGGTAAAATATATAGAAAATGTGTAAGCAATGGGGATTCCAAAACTAGAAACATTATTTTTTATTTAATAAGGGATTTAATTATGTTTCAATTATATCTGATAAGGTTCACATACTTGAAGCACAGTCATTTTAAATACAAACTTTCTGTGCTTGCAAAGGAACAGAACATAACTGTTTCTGAAATTCTTCACATGTCTAGTTAAGAAATCCTTTGAATGCTACAGTGGCTGGATAACATAAAATTATTTTGCTTACAGAAGCATCTTCTTCCACATATCAGGAAATACTTCAAAAAATAAATGCACAAAGTGAGAATATTTTGTTTTTCTTCTCTCTACAGGAGAAAGGAAAGGGAAAATAAATATGTTCAACTGTGAATATCAAGTCTATGCAGCAGAACTTCTGATAGCATACACTAATTCTCTTAGTTATATTCAGATATTTAGAATTTATCCATAGAATTATTTTCATTAGTCATAGAGAAAAATGTGTTCATGATCTACTTCTAATTCTAATATAGTTAGCTATGTTAACAATAGAGTTATCTGTCAGTAAACGAAGAGAAAACAGTTTCCCTGATTATATTGTTTCTGCTGTTTGGTTTTTTGGCTTAACTTTCATAAGTATTATAAAGTAAATGAAGACACTGAATTTAATGTATTCTGCAGCTATTTTTTATGTATAAAAGAAAACATGAGGCAACTGTTATGCAAATATAATTAAAATTATTTCAGAAACAAAATTTCTTCCAATTTAATTTGAATAAAACATAAGTAATACTAATATACAAAGTTAAGGCTTTCAAACAAAATATATTTCTCTTTTTGTTCTTATTAAAGTACTGAATTATAATTTGTTGTAGAGATAAGGTTGGATAATTCCTATTTGATTTCATTATAAGATAAAATTAGTGCTTAAATATACTGAAGAGAACTTTTAAGTATCGTCATTATCTTCTTACATCCAGAAGCTTAATTTTATAGCGAATCCTAAATAATTAATTTTTCTTGTTATAGTGTAATGAAGTAAAGAAAAAATCATTAAGGGTCTACTTATTGGCTAACTGAGATTTACTACACCCATAATTATCTCTTGTAGGCTTCCAGTTTCTTCTGAGGCAAATAAAGATCTTGGAAGTAATGAAAGCACTAATTTAAACAATGATTAGCAAAATTTTCTAAATTTATGAGCATGAGGAACTATAGATTCAGGACACTGAGATAATGCTAAATAAGATAAATAATTCAAAATTTACACTTAAGAAAATCAAAGTCAAACTATGGAAAGGAACCCTCCACCAAGAAAATTCTGAATGATTACCAAGAAATAATATTTCATTTATAGAAAACAAGTGAAATCCTGCAAGACATCACAATGAAATAAAATATTTGAAAGAAAAAATAAAACCACCAACCCTGGATTCCCCAACTGAGTGATATATTTTTCTAAGTTAAAGAAGACATATTTTTCTAAAACAAAGAAGATATAAAGGCATTTTGAGACATAAAACAAGAAATTCAGCACCAGTAGATCCTACTGTGCAAGAAATCTTTATTTTAAAAAAATATATCTTCAATTCCTGTGTTATAGAGGTTTTGTTCAAGAAGTCTTTCCCTAAGCCAATGTC
>PVIR01037120.1:0-15357 GCA_004026965.1 Petromus typicus | reverse complement strand
AAAAAGCCTGTGTGAGCATACATGTCTGCACGTACATGTGGATGTAGCCCTGTAAATGGGTGTGCTGGTGTGCATGGCTGCCCAGGTGTGCATGGGCCAGAGTGCTGGCTGTCTGTGTCCCTAGCCTGCATTCCAAGGGCACAGGGCAGATGCATTCAGGGCATGACTGGCTCACCGTTGGGCACTGCGGGTTCTTGGATACCACCTGGAACCGGGCATGGACTTCTCCTGGGACGGCCGGGGTGAAGATGATGGGCACTTGGACAGAGCTGAAGGGCCCGATCTCCCCCTTGGTCACCTGCACGGCAGCACCAGGTCAGCAGACATGGTTGTCACTGGATACCACCCCTGCCAGTGACTCACTGCAGGACTGTGTCCCGGGCTGCTTGGCTGTGCCTAGCCAGGCAGGGCCCGTGGGCAGTATCCTCTCCAGCTGGCCCTGATACTCATCCTGCCTTGCTCAGCATGAGTTCAAGGCTGTTCTGGCTGAGGCCACAGGGTTCGGATGGGGCAGAGGGGTGCAGGCTGCTGGGTGTGAAGTGAGCAGGGCAGGCTGACCTCACCCAGTGTGATCTCCACTCGGTCCCCGCTGGACACTGTCACCAGGCCATTGGCTGCAGATGAGGCCTCTGGTTCTGGAAGACAGAATGTGATGGTGGAAACAAATCCAAAGTTATCTGTCACACATAATACCCCAAAGAAATGATCAATAAGCCTGGGGGTTTTAAAATTAGGGATTCTGCCTCAAGAAAAGATGTCTTATCCAGGTGTGGTGCATGCCAGGAGGCTGAGGCAGGAAGACCATATGTTTGATCCCAGACGGGGAACTTTAGCAACTTAATGAGAATGTATCTCAAAATAAAAAATAAAAGGGCTGGAAATGTAGTTCAGTGGAATGGCCCTGGTTCAATCTCCAGCAGTGCTGTGGGGTTAGGGGAGATGGCTTAGAAAGAGTAAAGTGGTAAGATGCAGGCTGGAAACAACACTGCCACACTCCTGGACAACAGAGCTTGCGTCTGGGGTGGAAAAGCAATTTCTAGGACTGAACAGGTGAACCCAACACTCCGGAGAAAACCCAGAGAGCCTCACATGGGTACGTCACGTAGTAGAGATGGTCACGGTGACATGTGACCAGCAGTGCCCCGGACAAGCCACTGCCACCTGGGCTGTGTGGACACCTGCAGCAGGGTCTCCAGGCACAGCCAGGCCCCAGAAGAGCTGAGTTTCCAGGCCCTCAACACAGCACTGGCTGTTGGAGGACAGAATGGATGGCTGCTGTTTCTGGGGTTGAATTTTTTAAATATAAGAAACCAGGAGTGGCAAGCTGGCCCAGGGCTGCCAGGGGCCGAAGCTATACCCCCCAGTCTCGTGAGCTTCACATGGATGTCAACTTTGATCTACTCCATAACCGGTGTTTTTTGAGTATTTGACTATCTTCTGGCCTGTTGCCACCTGAAACCAAAGTGCTGAGAAGATTCTGAGGCTCTGGTGCCCTTCCAAGTCCCTCTGGTGGGTGGAGTGGCCCTGGGATCAGGGTCCCTGCTCTCAAGCCTGGCTCTCACCCTCTGACTTCTCTGATTCCTTCTGGCTCTGGGTGTCGGGTACAGAGGAAGTACTGGCCTCCAGCATCGTCTCAGGCACGTCGGGTACGATCCTTTCATAGAGACTCCTGTTCTCATAGGTGTACAAGCTGGCCTGGAAGGAGATGCAGCGCTGCAGTACTCTCTTCCTGTTCGTAAGCACAACTGGTCTGGGGGCACCCAGGGCCTCTGCAAGTGTCCTGGGTGCTATCCCAGGTCCCCAGACAGGGACAACCTGTCTTATTCTTCCCTGTCGCACCTGTGGGTCCTCCAGGGATGCCTCATAAGGGTGGTGGCCCCTGAATCCCTGGTCACATCCCATCACTGTACTTAAGGGGAGTGTCCTGCTGTCTCTGAGACTGGTGACTGAAGATGTCCTTGGGGCTGGCCCTTGGGACTCAGGCTGACCATGTGTCCCCTCATCAGTCCCTTCCTCTCCATCATGGTTGCACTTGGGGCAGAGGCCTCTCCCTTGCTCCTGGGTAGGAGCCAAAGCAGATGGCCAGGAGTGGGTAGGACACTCACCAGCTTCAGGTTGCATTGGGAGGCCTCCAGCTCACAAGACTCAGAGGCTGGGAGGAACTGGAACATGGTGCCCAGGCCTCCAGTGTTGGTCAGTGTGATGGTGCGCGATGTGGTCTTTCCCACCACGTAGCTGCCAAAGCTGATGAGCTCCTTGTCGAGGGACAGCTGCCAAAGGACACCAGAATGAGCTGGGGCCACTCTGGGTCAGCTTGGTGCTCAATGTGAGGTGGGCAGGTTGCTGCTGTTGCCATGGCCTTGGAGGCCACCTGTCCTGACCATCACCTGAACCCTACTTCTGCCTAGGTGTGGATGGCATCTGGCTCCAGCTGGGACAGGCAAGGTTGCCATGAATGTGTGTGAGAACTGCATACTGCATACCTGGAATGCAACCAACCCCAGAAGCCAGTGTATTGACTGTGACACCTGAGGCCCTAGTCCAGTTTTAAGACAGTGGAGCCCACAGCTTCCTCATCTAGAGATGACTGGAGTGGGGATGGGGTGGCCACTCTGGGTGACCAGCTGTGCTGCCATGCAGGGCACCACAGGCTAGTCCTCAGAGTGGGTGAGGGATGCATGGCTCCATGTCTGCTCTGGGTACTGTGTGAGGCCAGACTCCACTCCTGCTGCCGAGGAGCAGCCTAGTTTCCCTGAAGGCCCAGGGGCCAGCCTTGAGTCTTCCTGTTCCCACAGATGGCATGATGATGACAGATGACAGTGGTGCAGGGCTCGTGTCTCCTGGGCCTCATGGGGCTCTCCTTGCCTCTCTGCACCCCCAGCTTCCCTGCAGGCCCATCCCCAAGGCAACAGTGCAGTCTGGCCAGGAAAGTTCTCCCTGAGTCTGGGTGACCCAGTATCCTTTTATAGGAGATACAGGGGACAGGGCCACAGAGAACCATGGGCAGAGAACACACAAATCCAGAACAGCCTGGAGAGAACTGGCCAGCTAATCTCATGACTAAAGAGGCTGGTGAGCAGGGGTGAATGGCAGCTGTTGTCCTGGCCACCAGAACCCAAGAACATGGCTGTCTGTGCATCTTGATGACAGCCAGGCTTCCAAAGTAACTATTACAGAAAGAGGGGGGACAGTGGGTGACAGAGGACTGGATCTGGGTGACTATCAGGAATACTCTTACTTCCGTTTCTACCTTCTCCTTCCTGTCTCACAGGAGCAGGGCTCCCTGCCTCTCAGTACTGGGCATGGACATGGACTTGAGGGGGCCAGCGAGTCTCTGGGAACTGTGGGATGAGTGAGAGCTGGAATCGACTTGTCTGGTAGCATTGACATCTGGTTCCATCACCCCCTAAGAGAAGCTCATGCTCCAAAGCTCAGAGCCACGCACAGATGCCCTTGAGCACCCAGCCTGGGTCCAACCTTGCTGCCACCATGAGCTGTGGAGTTGGGAACTGTTTGCAGTATCAGCCTCTATATGATTTGAGGCAGGGATGAGTGAGTTCTGCCATTGCTGGAGATGGGGAAACCAAGCCAGGGAGGAATGCCAAGGGCTATGGTGTTGACACTCTACATGGAAGCGGTCAGCAAAACTGCTGGTGGAGAGATGACCTAACCATCACTGGCTACGGGCACTCTCTGTGCCTTCTTCCTACTCCTCATCATGTTTGAGAATTGTCTCAAACACAGCCAAAACAACAAGTGGTATGCCCAGGGCTGCAGGATGGACCAGGTCTCTGATGCAGCCTAAGAGACCTCTGACCACGGGACGGTCCAGGTCTCCCTGGCACTGGTTTGCATACCTCACACTCCCACCCCAGCCCAGGGGTAGCCCTGTCCCCTGCCTTGGCCCTCTAGGACACAGCCATGCAGGACTTCAACTCACAGAACATTTCTTCGTTGAACATTTCAGTGGGACAGAAAATCCACCTGTCTGAGCCAGAAATGAGATGTTTCCCTCCAGATCCTGATTTATCTAGAAACAGAACTGGAGCCGTCACAAATGACTGTGATGTGACCCCAGGCCTATGACACAGGGCAGGGGGTGGTGCCTGTGAGACTGCAGCCTGGCCCAGAGAGACCTCCATGGGGGAGAAGGCCACACTCCTCCCTGCTGGACTGGAGCCACCCCCAACCTGCTCTGCATTTCTGGGGCACTGAGTCCGGGACTCAGCAGCGAAGTGGGATGGCATAGCTGACTCACCATGGGCTTGAAGGTGACAAGCACATCACAGGACATCCCAGCAGACAAGGGCCCAGGAGGGTCGAAGCTGCAGGCAGTGGGTTAGGTCATCTTGGGGGATACTCGCCACGCACACCCAGCAAGGGCCCTGGGCTTCCTCTACCCCGTTGACTCAGAAAGTGGGCCTTGGCCCAGGTCATGTACCCTGCTGCCTCTGCCACATAGAAACCTGTGCCTAAGGCCTAGGATGTCAGGCTGTAATACCAATGTGGGTGGCACCCAGGAAAAGAGCCCACTTGCACCAGGACACTGCAGGACACACTTGTCTGGCCTTGGGCATGGCTGAGGCAGAGTGAGTCCCCAGAGAAGGTAGGGTCTCAAGACCTGCCTGCTTTTCACAATGTTGGCTGTTGCCAGATTTGCATGCTTTCAAAACGCACAAGCTAAAAATGTAATATAAACACTTGCTCCTGAGTGCAATATCTGTGAAACCAGGTGGAAGGAAATCCCAAACTTTTTAGTTAGGTGTGATGGCGTAGGCACAAAATTCTAGCACTTAGGAGGGTGAGGCAGGGGGACTGCCATGAGTTTGAGGCTCTCCTGGCTTACATAGGTAGACCCTATTTCAAAAACCAAAATAAAACAAAATGATCCTAAACTTTTCTCTCTTTTTTTTTTTTTTTGAGATAAGGTCTGGTTTTGTAGTTCAGCCAGGCCCTGAACTCACTATGTAGCCCAGAGTAGCCTGAACTCCCACTAATTCTGCTACCTCTGCCTCCAGAGTGCTGGAATTACCAGCATGAGCCACCACACCCAGCACTGTGGTATGTGGTATCAGGATCGAACTCAGGACCCAGTGCTTACCAGGCAAATGCTGGAATCACTGAGGTAAATCCCTGGCCCAATTCCAAACTTTTCTGATTGGGAGGATTTTGATGATAGACTACACAGAATGTGGCAGGAAGGAGCCTGTGAGTAGAGGGTTGGGACCCAAGGTGTGGGAAGTCCCAGGAGTGCAGGGCCAGGGACAGAGCTCATACTACAGAGCCTGGGCCAGGCTTCACAGAGACGTGAAGTTAAAAGTGGTGAGGACATAAATAGAGGATTACAGACGTGAGGCGAGCACGAGACGCTGTCGAGAAATGCCAGCTCATCTGAAAAAGGACATGGAGTTTTTGGAAAGGAAGGAGACGCGGTGTCAGCAGCTCTCACAGCTGGTCAGACACAGCTGCAGAGTGAAGGGGCACGCTGGTAACACCACCACTGCCAGAGGACAGGGGCCAGGGAGCGAGTAAATGCCTGGGATGGGAGTGGAGGGTGATAGCTGAGGATGGGTCTGAGGGGTCAGGAACTGATCCCAGCTCAGAGTCAGAAGGCCCCATGAGGCAGAGAAAAGCAGCTGCAGTCGTGGGGCTGTGGGACTGAGGCCCAGGCTCTGGGGAGAATCGCCCTGGGAGCCAGGTGGGTACAGCTCCAGGTGTGAGGGAAGAGGCCTCCCCACGAGACCCCAACTGGCCAGAAGGGCAATGGTCTCACATAGTGACCCTGAGCTTGTCCATGTGAGCCTCTGTGGACAGTGGGGAGGGGTCTGGAAATGGCTGGGAGGGGCACGGTCCTGTAGCCACCTCGACTCAGTGCTTCAGGGACAGCAGGTCATGCATGGGGGGACTGACCAGAGCCCCAGGTGGCGACTCTGCCCCTAGGCCAGCAGAGATGGGGGGATGTCAGGTCCTACCCAGGCTGAACTCTGTCTTTGAAACTGTGTCACACGCTAACCATGAACCAGGAAGACATGGTGGGGCTTCAGACCTGGCAGAGCTGGAGAAGGAAGCAAAAGAGATGACAAAGGTGCCTTGGAAGTAAAGGTCAGGTGCAAAGATGGGGAAACACAGCAGAGGTGACAACGAGATAGGAAAGGAGACAGTTCTAAAGGGAGCCAAAGGGAAAACAGCCAGCAAAGAAGATGTGATGAGTGCAAAAGCGGGGCTCAGCAGAAGGAGCTGAACAGTAGTGCAGAGCGCACAGCTGCCCCCTCTGCCTGTGGACTGCAGCAGCTGTGGGGCTTTGAGGTCAGAGGCCAAGAGAACCCGGTGACCAGGTACACAGCCTGAGCCACCAACCCAGGGAAGTCGGGAGACTTGGATAGGACTGAGGAGCGACCCCAGCGCCTTGCGAACCCAACTGTGGGGTTATGTCCAGACCCTGGGGGCCCACCCGTGCCTCACACTACATGGATGAAGTCTCGGAGGTGCTGCTCCACGCCCACCAGCTTGCAGTAATTGAGTGTGTAGGTGGCATTTATCAGTGTGATCTTCTTCTTGTACACTTTGCCAACGTCAAAGTCCTAGAAGGTTGGAAGGGGGCCTTAGGACCCTACGCTTGTGCCCCATAGCACATGCTATGGTCTTGAGGTCGGGGCAAAGATGCGGGTTCCCCACCTTGGAATCAGCCCCAGGGTGCATGAGGAGTAGTTAAATTCATAAACCACCAGCAGGGGGAGCCAACAGGGACAGCAGGCCATGCATCTCACCCTGTGGGGACGTGGGGCTGGTTCTGTTCCCAGCACCCCTGCATCCACCCTGTGCCTGGAGGTCAGATTGAAACATAAGCAGGCCCACCTTGAAATGGATGCGCTCAGGCTTGCTGTTGAAGGGACGGCCCTTGAATTCCCGGCCGGATGCCACCTGCTTGTGGACCACCCCACTGCGCAGTCGCTCCAGCCTGCGGGCCAGGATGTCCTTGTCCATCTTTGTCCCACCCACAGGCTTCTGGTCCACATCCTCCTTGTGCACCTGGGGTTCACATAGAGAGAGGCCCGTGCTGCCTTGACAGCTAGCAAACAACGGCAAGGTGGGGGACCCAGCACCCCAGAACCACACTGTAAGTCTACAGTGCACTTCAGAAAGAGAAATAAAAGGAAGCAAAACTGAAATGTGGCAGAGGCAGGTGAGCCCTGGGAAATGCTGCAGGGGGGTCTTCTAATCATTAATCCAGGGCAAGAAGCAGGTTTGGGGCCGGGGATTTAGCTCAGTGGTTCTGGCGCCTGTCTTGCAAGCACAAGGGCCTGGGTTCAATCCCCGGAAACCACATACCATACTGGGCGTGGAGACTCACACCCAGCAGCAACTAGTACCACATACCACAGTGCTAGGTATGGTGGCTCATGCCTGTAATCCCAGCACTTGGGAGGCAGAGGCAGAAAGATTGCTGTGATGTGAGCTCAGGACCAGCCTGAATTACAAAGCAAGACCCTGTCTCAAAAAAAAAAAAAAAAAAAAAATCAAGCAGCCCGGGGGTTGGCCCTCAGCTCATCCCGGGGTGTGTGTGGAGTTACCTCAAACCTGACCAGGGCTAGTGCATGTGGTGCCCATGCCTGGGGTTCTGAGTGGGAGGCTGCCCAGTGCCTGCCACCTTTGCCCACCCCTCCCTGCAGGACCAGAGCAGGGATGGACAGCCTGGCCTGTCTCTCCTGTGTTCCCAGAACATGTAGGACCACGTGACTTTGCCCTGAAGCCATGGTAACTGATGTTGACAAGAGCCAAGGGGCAGGTGACACTCCCTCCTATCTGAAGCCACAACTGGCACCGGCGAGATGTTTTTGCTGCAAGGGCACTTTTTTCCTTGGCAATACTTCGCAGACGGTACACAGGGCCCCCATCCTTCCTGGCACCATGTACACATGCCACCGTGTACAGCTGACCATGGAAGCCCTGGTGGCAGAAGGCTGTGTCATACAGACTGCGTGGGAGGTGGCTGGGCTGTAGTGGGCACAGGAGGGCAGGCATTGGAGATAGTGTTCACCTGGAACTGCCTGTGGTCCTCGCTCCACAGCCCGGGAATCTCTGGTTCAGCCAATGTCTCCTCCTCCTGGCTGGTGGGTGCTGGGACCATCTGCATGGATTCGCTGGAAACTTTCAGCAATAGAGGCTGCACCGCTGCCTGACTGTCCTGCAGGAGAAGTGCAGGGGCCATGCACATGGAGACGTGACATGCATGTGTGCAGGAAGCAGACAACTGGGGACCCCTGGGAGCTTGGCCTGAGGCAGTCCCACACACTCCTAGTCCCTCTGTGCCACACACACAGTCAGAACTTTCTGCACTTAAAATAGAAAGTGCTCGTTGTACACATTGCTAAATGGTTTCTGCCAGCTCAGCAGAGAGCACAGACACCCCAAGTCATAAGTCATAGGAGATGTCTGGCTGGAGGCTGCACTGTCACCCCCACCTGCTCTTCATCTCAGGTTGTTGCTGGAAATGGCCGGGCCCTGCAAGACCCACAAGGACCTAGAGGGTGGCTGTGATGGATGAGGTAGCTAGGGCCTGTGGTGGGATGTGTGACAGACAGAGGACTCTCCTGCACCCTGGGGCCCATGCCATGGAGGGACTTGGGGGCAGAGGGACCTCTGGGGCAGAGAAGGCCTCTTCAGGGGTGCAGAGGGTGCCCTGAGCTGCTCCAGAGGGAAACGGCTCTGGCGGTGCTCAGGGGATGCCAGGCCTGAGACTTCAGGAAATACCATGGCTTTGCTCACCAGCAAGTGCCTGGTGGCCGTGGAGGCCTCCCTCCCTTCACAGAAGGCAGAGATGTAGCTCCAGGTCCGGTCCCTTAGTGTCCTGAGAGCGGCAGCCTTGGTGGGGGGTGCCTGTCTCTTCCTGCGGTTTTCCTCCTCAGCCTCCTCCTTCAGGATCCGACTGACAATCTCCTGCTTCCGCAGCTTCTGCTCCTCCTCAAAGGCTCTACAGGAAGAAGACCAAAGGGGCGCACTGTGCCTGTCATACTCAGGATGCTACTCCCACGAGGCCTGGAGGCCACATCCAGACTGAGCCTGAGCAGTGCGAGCGCTAGAAAGGAGATGTGGGGTGCCCTGTACAGACTTGAGGCAGAGAGGTCGGCCTCGTTAGGACCCTGGCTCGTGGAACCCATCCACCATGGGGACAGTGGGGTGGTTCTGAGCTCCATCAGGGAGACAGAACGGGATGCAGAGAGCAGTGTGGGGCACTAGTAGCAGATGCCTGAGGAGGAGCTGTACCAACACTGTACAGCTAGATGAAGCGAATATAGGGCTCTTTTGCAGCTGGGGGGCAGAGCATGAGGGGGGTGCCTGACAGAAGAAAGGGGCCTCATCAGGTGGGTCACAGCCAAGGGTGGGCAAGAGACAGAGTGAGCCCCTTCCCCTGTCATAGCTCATACCGCTTCTGTGCCTCCAGCTCTTGCTGTCTGCGCTGGTGGTAGAGGTGCTTGAAGGCATCCCTGCCCTGAGCCAGGACCTCCTGCTGCTCAGCCTGGGACTGCTGTGCTGCCTGCTTTGCCCTGGCCTGGTCCCAGGCTTGAAACTTCCGCAGTGTCTCCTGCAAACAGGCAACACTGCAGCCCCGGTGTCTGCATTTGCATAGGCTTGTGCAAACACACACACGTGCGTGCGCGCGTGCCCACCTACCCGATTGGCAGTGATGCTGTTCTTCAGTGCTAGCACGGCCTTCATGCGCTGCTGCAGGTGCTTGCGGGACTCTAGCTCCTGCTTCTGCTCTTGCTCCCGGACTCTGGAGGAAGACACATTTTTAACAGGGACAGCAGGCTGTGTGCAGGCCATGAAGAGTGGCCTTGGGTGCTGTCTTCCATCAGAAAGCAGGAGGAGGTGACAGCAGGAAGCCACTGGTAGAACGCACAGCCACCTTCTCCGTCCTGGGCTCATGGTGGAGGCCTTGACTAGATCTTTTTCCAAAAACCCACAGTAGCTCACAACTAAAACTAGATTAGTTGGGCTCTGATGTCAATGGCCACACAGAAAAGTAGGGGATTTCAGGATAAATGCAAGGGGCCTGTAACCTCAGGTCCCTAGAGGCCAGGACAAGAAGTGAGACCCAGTGGGAACCCACCGGCCCAATGAGGCCTTTAGGAACTTCACAGCCAGCCGATGATTCTTCTGTGCATCTTCCACCAGCTTCTGGTGCCTGAGCCCCAGCTCTCTCTGAGTGTGCAAGGACTTCCTATGGGGACATAAGGAGGGGACAGTGGTTCCTGCTCTAGCCTCTCCCTGTGCAGGCTGTGCCAGGCCAGGACGGAGTAGCAGTGGGTAGGGTGCCTGTAGGTGACACAGATAAAATATGAGGTGCTCCAGAGCTAGGGAGCCTTCAAAAGTGGGGTCTGGGAATTGGGTGGGTGCACCCAAGTAGAAGGGGCCAGTAGAGAAGGTGCTGCAGGGAGATGGGGGCCAAGAGAAAGCAGGCAAGCGGGGGAGACAGAGGGGTACTATGGGGAGGGGAGGGGGTCTGGGTCTGTGCTGGGGCTGCTGGACGGTATGGGGTGCATGATGGAGAGGGGGGAAGCCAGATGTGTGGGGCAGGCCTGGCCCATTGGGACTGGTTGGGGGTGGCTGAGAGGGGACTCTGGATGCTACAGACTGAGTCTGAGAACTCCAGGCTCTGGAGGGCAGAGGGGCAGCCACAGGTGGATAGAGCCAGAAGTGGCCCTAAAGAGGTACAGGCTTTGGTGACGCTGGCCCTGGTGACTGTGGCTAGAGGCTTCTCAGGGATCCTGGGCAGCGCCGGGCAGGGAAAGCCTTGGTGTCCAGGAGCCAGCTGGATCTCGGAACTCACTGGACCCAAAGGTGTCGGTTCCTCTCTGCTTTCCCTGAGGCCTCTTCCTCCCTGTAGAGCTGCTGGGCCTCATGTGCTCGGAGGCACTCGTCCTTGGCCTCAGCTTCCTGGAGGCCGGGCTTCTGGATGTTGTCCAGCTGCCCCTTCTTGATCTCGAGGTGCCACATAGTATTCCTGGAAGATAAGAGGCCACTTGGTGGAGCAACCCGACTGGGTCTGGGCTGCCCAGCACTAGGCTATGACAAGTGACCCGCCCTCGATCCCCCAGGGTGGGTCAGTGCCCTTTGGGAGCTTCTTGCTCAAGATGGTGACCCTGGAAAGTCACCATCACACCCACTGCACCCAGGCTGGAACTGGCACTACACTTGCTGGCTAGTGCCTAGGTGGGCCTAGCTGAGCCCAGCCGGCCCTGCTTAGGGCCAGGACTGTCTTCTACAGATGTGCTTGCTGTGGCAGCTCCGACCTTGCTGGATGACAGGGGGCCTGCCTGACATCCAGCCTTGTACAAATCTGTCCTGCACTTCCAGTGACACACAGTGACTCTCCAGTTGCCAGCACAGGAAGCTCCCAGCCTTCTTTGGCTGGGACACACCCACGGGGCAGCAGAAGGTCCAGGGCAGAGAGTGCAGCAGCAGGAACTCCTGTGGCCAGCAGGAAAGACCTCCCAGGCAGCAGGGACACAGTGATGTGCACATGTGTGCACTTGGGCCAACCCCCACATGGCAGGAGGGTGTGTTTCGGCTGTGCTGGGTCTTGCTTGCTGTGGTAAGGAAATGCCTCACACTCAGCTAACTTGATGTTCACTGTCAGTTCTTAGTAGATGCTCTGAGTCACTGTAGGAAAACTCCTTTCTGAGCCGAGGATTTAGCTGTGATTCCGGTGTCTGCCTGCAAGCACAAGGTCCCAAATTCGATCTCTGGTACCACATACCACAATGCTGGGCGTGGTAGTTCACGCCTGTAATCCCAGCACTTGGGAGTCAGAGACAGGAGGATTGCTGTGAGTTTGAGGCTAACTTGGGCTACATAGTGAGCTCAGGTACAGTCTGCACTACAAAGCGAGACCATGTCTCAAAAACAAAAAAAGAAAAGAAAACAGAAGAAAAGAAAAGAAATTCCCTTCTGTTCCTATTTTGTTAAAGGTGCTTTTCAAAAATCATGACTACAGGGCCAGGGATTTAGCTCAGTAGTTCCAGTGCCTGCCTTGTAACCACAAGGTCTGGGGTTTAATCCCCGGTAACCACATACAACAATGTTGGGTGTGGTGACTCAAACCCACAAGCAATCAGTATTACATACCACAATGCTGACTGTGGTGGCTCACTCCTGTAATCCCAGCTCTTGGGAGGCAAAAATAGGAGGATTGCCGAGTTCAAGGGTGAGTTCAGGACCAGACTAAACTATAAAGCAAGACCTTGTCTAAAAAAATTAAAAACAAACAAACAAAAAATCATGACCACAGAGCCAAGGATGTAGCTTAGGTGTGTGGTACATGCCTGGCAAGTGCAAAGTCCTCAGTTCAATCCTTCATATTGCAAAAACAAAACCAAAAATGAACAAAACAAACCCCAAAACTGTGACTTCAGAGTCAAGGTCACTCACTCTTCCCTGCAAGACCTGCTTCAGTGGCCTCTGTATTTGACACTTGCATTTCACAGTGCTGGGGATGGAATCCTGGGCATCATAGTGAGCTTCATGCCCAGCCTCCTTTTACTTTTTATTTTTATTTATTTATTTAGTTTTTTGAGTCAGGATTTCACTTTGCAGGTCAGGTTAGCCCTGAACTCACTACATAGCCCATTCTAGCTTTGAACCCACAGCAATCCTCCTGCTTCTGCTTCCTGAGTGTTGTGATTATGGGCACCTTTCTTTTACCTTCTATTGTGAATCAAGATCACTAAGTGATCACAAGATAACTAGGTTGTGCCAGAACTTTTTATTTTTTGGCAGGACTGGCATTGAACTCAGGACCTTGTGCTTAGTAGGCAGATGCGGTGCCACTGAGATACATCCCTGGTCCTAGAACTTTTGATCCTCCTGCCTCAGCCTTCAAGTGCTAGGGCTGCAGGTATGCACCCCTGTGCGTGGCTCAGAGCCCCCTTGACTAGAAGCTGGCCTATCATGTGTGCATAGCCCCCCCCATCACATAATGCACTTATATTGTGGGCTGCTGATGCCCAGCTGCCTCCTGGCTCCTGGGAGATGAGTCCTGAGAGCCCAGCTGCGTGCATCCAACACATGGTTGGTGTCTTCTTCACGTTTCATTTAGGACTTTCTGCCTCCTTGGTCAGGGAGCTTGGTTTCCCTTACCCACGATGGCCTTGGTGTTGGCCGGAAGGTTTATATGAAATGCGAGGGCTGCTGCCTGAGCTGCGACTCCCCTGTAATGAATCAGGGTTGCTCCCTTACCTCGATCTGTTCACCCTGCCTATTCCCATCCAGGGAGTTTCTGTCCACCCTGAGAGTCGAGGTCCCAGTGACTGAAGAGTCGGTCGCTCTCTAGCCCTGCTTCTCCCCACATTGGATTCTCTTGTGTGACAGGGCAGAGGCTGCTGATCCTACTGCAGCTCTCTGCAGCTGGGGGTTTGGAATCAACAAGTTATTCTTTGAAGTTCTAGATGACTTATGTCCAAGAGGGAGGCTCCAGCACTATGGATGGCACTGTCCAGCTGCCCTCATGGACAAGCAGAAAGGATGAGCTGGTTGCCCTAGCCCTTTCCTGGAGGCACTGAACCTTGTGGTCCCAGCACTTCCCAGACTTGCCACTTCTGCCACACCTTCAGCAGGGTGCAGATCCCTGTGTGGGGAAGTGATAGCATCACTAAGCACCAGGTGACCTGCAGGGGGCGCAGTCTTCCCGGGGCAGCCCCTCACTGGCCGCCTCAAGATGGACTGCCTGTGCCTGATAATGCCGGGTGTTGGCCTTCAGGTTCACTTAAGGGTGTTATACAGGGTCATCTGTGGTGTGGGCATTTCCATAGTGGCACTGGACGGCTCAGAGGCACAGTGCCACAGCGGGGGTGAGCTCTGATTGGATGAAGATGGCTGCCGGGGCTGAGTCACAGGCAGCTACTTGATGGGCAGAGGAAGGGACCTAGCCCTCAGGAGCTCATGGGGTCTTGTGGCATGTAACCCGTGCTCAAAGACCCTGGTCCTCTGCAGTGTGTAGATGTTTGCCAGTGGGCACAGTCCTGGGGAACAAGGGGTGGCTGCACTGGGCCAGGAGGAAGGGGGCCAGGCAGAAGGGGTGTGGGCAGCCCACTGATTTGGAGTCCTAAGGACTAAGACAGCTGGGGACCCAGAGAAGCCCTCGCATCCCAGTCACATGTGTGACAGAGGAAGGAAGGCTGATACTGGTGACACTGGTGGTAGAGGAAAAGGAAGAGCCAGGAGCCTGGCTGCAGGGACGTGTGCAGCCCTGACTTTCACATGAAGAAACACGGCCAGGCCTCTGACCTGGACAGTAACAACTCTTGTGGTATGAGTCACAGTGGGGTCTGGGGACCGGATCTGGGTGGTGTGAGGGAGGCAATGGGCTGGGAGAGTGCTTGCCAGAGGGCTCCTCTGGCTCTGTCTTGAACCAGGGCCAGTGGGTGTGGGCCAGAGCCTCACCACCCATTGTCATTCTCCCTGGGATACAGTGAAGGGCTCAGGCCCAGCACCCTGTCTGCTAGGCCTAAGGGTCAGTTCTGAGGGGACCCAGACCCAGCTGCTGATCTCTGGAGCCATGCTGTCTGTCTCTTCCCAGGTGTTTCGAGAAAAGCTGGCGGCACAGGGTCAGGAGACAGCCTAGGACAGCCTGACGTAGCAGGCCCTCAAGCGGAAATGCTGGAAGTGATGGATGACAGGATGTGCATGGCTCCAGCGCCTTGCTGCCTCCCTAGGTGTCACCCCGCTCTGTACCGCTTTGTCTACAGCACAGGGCACAGGCCTCAGTGTCCCTGCCCTGCATGCCCGGAACTCACTCGCTCTGCCGTAGCATCGCCCCGATTCTGGACTGCAGGTCCTGCTCCTCCTCTAGCTCCAGGCACAGGCGTCGGGATGCAGCCTGCAGATGGCCCACGGCTGCCCTGGCACAGTGATGGGAGGTGGGCACCACAGGTGGGCCACCACAGGGCTTGTGCCCTGGGCACCAGGAGCCCCCCTGCCCCACTGGCCCCATGCAGCTCCTCACTGTCAGCCTCCTCCCCACCCCTGCCCCAGAGTATGGAAGCCAAACTCCTGGTTTCCAACCCTGGAAGGAGCAGGCCCTGTAGGCCTCACCCAGGAGGGACCCAGTGCATCCTGAGATGCCATCACATCTGTGACCCACGGCATTGAGGGGGCTGGACATAGCAGGTGAGGCCACACTGTGGGGGCCCCCCTCACTGAAACCTACATGTTGCTGGCCTTTCTTTCCTGGGCAACCTCAGAGGCCACACTAGCCTGCTGCCTGCTCAGGAGGTCCATCTTCTGGCGACAGGCACATAGTTCCTCTCTGAGGTGTTGTGGTGAGAAGTAGTTCTTAGTCCCTGAAACTCCATTTTT
>PVIR01037118.1:0-15364 GCA_004026965.1 Petromus typicus | reverse complement strand
GCATCAGTCTGCCAGACACCCTGCAGCTCCCATGTCCACTGATGCCACAGCCTTTCCGATTCCAGAAGGAATCCCTGGTCCTGTGCCTTGTATTTTTCTTCATCTTATCGCTAAATACCTTTTAAAATGGAAAGATAATTAAATAAAATCTATGACATCCATAAAAGTGTATATATAATGTAAATGTACAGTTCAAGGACCAAAATAAACATGTATGCCATCTTCAGCCTAAGAAATTCAGCGTTAATAAGATTATTGTTGCCATGATATCCCTGTCTCTATCTTCGTATCTGTCCTTCTCCTACTTTTAGAGTTAACTAATAACTAGGTATTTATGGAAATCATTTCCTTACATTTCTCACACACTCTGAGCAAGGGTGTGGTTGTTTTAAAATATTAAACAAGGGAAACTGTACTGTTTAACGCTCCTTGATGTGAGAACCTCATTGGCTACCCTCCTCTGTCTTCAGACTATAGGGGACTCCTCACCAGGCCACAGGTATGACAGCCAACGGGCGGCCAGGGCTGCCAGTAACGTTAACTGAATGAAACCACCCTCAGTGGGAGGAGTAGTCATGGCCACCAGGTGGCGACAGTGCCAGGTATTTTACCTTTTCTTGGGCATTGTATCATGCTAAAGGAGTCCTTCTTACATGGGGAGGAACCTCCTGGGTCAGATGGCACATGTTGGTCCGGAACCCACAGAGCCATGTAGGTCTGCACAGTTGTCCTATGGGGCATACCAGAGGTGCCACGTGGCGTCCTTATCTTTCACACAGTCTTTTAGCCCCATAAAAATCAACCAGATGGCCTGAGTGGCAGGGCCACCTTTACCTCCCCCCGGATCTGCTGAAGAGTGCTATTTTGTTCTAGGACCCACTCAAAACAGACAGCATTTTAAGTTACCCAAGGAGATAGACCAGTATTCGCACTTGCGAGGAAAATCTTCATCAAATTCCCTCAGACAAACCCCAAAGGTTTCAAAGCCACATAATCAAGTACAAACACATTAGTTCTCTGTACCAATTGTCTATATTAGTCACTTTCTTGACATTGGAACCAAGCATTCAACATTTGCGGTTTGAATAGGGGAGGTTTATTTTTGCTCATGGTTTTCAGAGAATACATACAGTCCGAGAAACAGCACAGAAGAGGTGTCTGTCAGAGGAAAACTATTCTACCTACGGCAGCCAGCAGCTGGCAGATTCATCCAGAGCTTCATTTCATGGATTCATGATTTTTGTCTGAGGCAAGCAAAAGCTCCATCTCCGGGACTAAGTCTTTCTAAATCGTGTCTAAATCCCATCCTTCCTAAATCTTACGGTTTCGATCCTGGTGCAGAAAATCACTTGTGCTACACAAGCAGCGTGTCAACACTGTAAAGTCCAAAGATTCGCATGAGGAAGGAGGAGTGGCCGAGCGTCCATCAGAGACCATTCTGCCAATCTCAGCTCCACGATGGCCTGGGGGAGCCTCAGCCTGAAGGGTGCAGGTGCCCACCAGTGTCAGGTCAGTGTACCTTAGTGCCAGGATCTCACTTTCCACGTTGCCAGACAAACCCTCCTCATACCAGCTCCAGGGCTGGGCAAACCTAGGCTGGTCATTTCCTCCCTAAAGAAAGAAGCAGGGTAGGAGAGAGCAGGCATTGTGAGTCAGTGATTCGTGTACGAATGGGTTGCCTTCACCAGTGTGTGGGCACCTCTGTCTGCAAGTATGTACATGTGTCTGCATATACCAGCACATGATTGCGTGTGTGTACATATACACAGGCACAGTGCAGGGCCCACTGTACACCTGTCTTTGACAACATCAGGCCTGAATCTTTCCAGGTGTGCACAGGACTGTCCTGAGTGCAGTCTCTTTTCTCATGAGCTCTTCAGGATGGCAATGTTATCTTTATTAATTAATTAATTAATTAATTAATTTTTTGAGACAGGGTCTTGCTTTGTAGTTCAGGCTGACCTTGTGCTCACTATGTAGCCCAGGCAAGCCTTAAACTCACAGCAGTCCTCCTGCCTCTGCCTCCCGAATGCTGGGATAACAGACGTGAGCCACCACACCCGGCATTGTGGTGTGTGGTACTAATTGCTGGTGGGTGTGAGTCAGCATGCCCAGCACTGTTGTATGTGGTTACCGGGGATCGAACTAGGGACCTTGAGCTTGCAGGGCACACGCTGGAAACTCTGAGCTAAATCCCCAGCCCAGCTATGTTATTAAAGGGCATTCCTCTCTGTGTTCCTGTCTCCAAGTGAGAGTGCTCCTTATCCCTACTCCCCACTCCTGGGTCTGGCAACGCCAGTATTTCTGCACTGCCCCTTCCAGATCTGAGGGCCTCAAGGGTCTGATCCCTGGGCACCCTGACACTGCCCAGCCATGAGGGCCCAGAACACAGGCTTGGATCTTCTAGGATGTTTTGCCCAAACACTAGTTTGAAACTTAACCGAGAGACCATGACAGAATGAATAGTAATTGATAATTGGATTCCAGCTTGTGCTCACTACATCTAGACTTTGTCCTTGTGTACCTACCCAGTGAGACTTTAATGGGCTGCCCATCCATTTCAGCCCCAAGGACACCATGATGAACTTAGCAACACCAAAGATTGCTGAGTTTCACTCTCCTAGTGATTCCTCCAGGTCCAGATGTCCCATCATGGGTCTCCTCACCCATTTATGCTAGTGGCCTCCACTTTTTGAAAGCTCACTCTTTACCAGGAATTGGCAGTGAACAGATACCCCGAGACCTGTGCTCTCATAGATCAAAGTCTGTTGTGCAGACAGAAATGATTAACATTAATGCCCCTCAGGTCTGAGTCCTGGTCTAGCACAGCTGGTCTCCCTGGCTGCCTTCCTAGACGTGAGGCCCCAAGGACCTGACTCCAAGGAGACCCTGGGAGGTCCAGAGCTGGGGCTTATGTCTTCCAGCATCATGAAGAAGCATAAAGTTCAGAGGTGGAGTATTTCAGGGACTAAAATAAGGTCAAATGGGGGGGTTACGGGCGATATTTAACTTGAGACTAGAAATGAATGGAATTGGAACGTGGAAACCTAGAGAGGAAGCCCTAAGCTCAGGGGACAGCGAGCGCAGTGTCCCTAATGGAACCTGTCAGATGTCATTCAGGGGCTGGGCATTCCAGGTGCTTCTCCCTGTCAGGTGGACCCTCGGGCTCCTGAAAAGCTTTGTTGGCCTTTCGACGGTCTGCATTGGAAACAAACAGATCATCCTGGCTACCTCAGCCCTCTCTCTGGAGGTTAGAGGCCTGAGAGATTCACTCTTCCATCTGTTCTCCCAACCTCCCTCCACCATGGGTGGTGGTGGCTCCACCTTCAGATCCAGGAGGCACAGCAGGAAAAGCTGCTGCCTGGGTGACCTGTACCCCAGCTGAGGACGCAGCCCCAGGTGAGGTGCTGTGGAGAGTGTTAGTGCTCACGCTGCTACCGGACACGTGTGAAGACATGAGAAGGGTGTGGTATCCTGTGTGGGCTCTAAGCTGAGTGCTGGCAGAGCATGGTCCGTCTGTGGTCCCCACAAGAGGTAGAGAAATGAACAGCTCTGCTTTCCACCCCAACAAGGGTCCATCTTGAGAAGAAAGTGGCTCATCACCAAGGATGGAGAGACCTGACCAAACGGGGAATACTTTAGGTGAGATCTGCTCTGTGCATGTGTGTGCAAGTGCACGTACATGTGCATGCACACTCACGGATCTGGTTATCAGCTGCAGACCACAGGAAGAGAGTGGAGTTGGATTTCCAACACTAATGCAGGCAGCTTCTCTCCCAGAGTTAGTTCTCCCTACACATGTCCCGCATCACATCCGGAAAGGGTGTACCAGGAAGCAGAGAGAGGAGGAAGAAAAGGGGACACATTCATTAAGCTCTGTGAGAGGCCCCATTCTGTCTCCCTCGGGTGTGGTGTGGGTGCAGGTGACGCTGATGCTAGAGAAGTGTCCCCGGGAGACATGGCCTTGTGGCTGCCTTCAGCTCTGCTCCTCTTGCAGGTCCCAGGTGAGTGGGGCCAACCCTGGAGGGAGGCTCCATCCTGAGTGGGAGACGCTGGGTGCCCAGGAGGTGGGGAAGGTGCGGCTGACAGAGGAGAGTGAGGCAAGGAGAAGGGCTGGAGGAAGGCAGAGGAGCGGCCCGGAGTGGCCAGCGCCTGTCTCACGGGGCCGCCAGGCTGCAGTGCACAGTGCGGAGGAGCTGAAGCCCCGCGCCCCAGACAGCCAGTCGTCCCACAGACACTGCTGCACTCGTACCTTCCAGATGGTGCCTCGGTGCAGCTCTCACACAAGCACATACCTACACATCAGTATATACACACACACACACACACACACACACACACACATACATGCACAGTATATATACATACACATGGTCTCACATACATGTAGAGTCATTGTTGGTACCTGGCCCTCCACATCTCCACAGACATCCCCCTCCCTGTTCCCACATCTGCAGCAGGGAGTTCCTCAGCCCTCAGGTCTGAGTCCTGGTCTAGCACAGATAGTCTCCCTGGCTGTCTCACTAGACCTGAGGCCCCAAGGCCCTGACTCAAGGGGATCCTGAGTGCACCTACTTCTGAGGTCCAGAGCTGGGGCTTGTGCTTTCAGGCTGTTTTCTCCTGAGCGGCCCCAGCATCATGAGAGGAATCATAAAGGAATCCCTGAGCATGCAGTGCCAGTACGAGGAGGGAGACAAGGCAGTTGGCCGGTACTGGTGCCAGGGATCACTCGCACTCCTATGTGACAAGATCCGAAAGAACAAAGGCTTGGGGAGAGAAATGAAGAGTGGCCAAGAGACCATCAAGAACCGTCCTGCCAACCTCAGCTTCACGGTGACCTTCGAGAGCCTCTCCCTGAAGGATGCGGTTTCCTTCTGGTGTGGGGTTGCTGCGTCACAGAAAATAGATCCCACCTTGGAAGTTATGGTGACCATGTTGCTCCCAGGTGAGCCTCTTCTCCTTGGAGACGGAGAGGCCTTAACGGAGGCCCGGTCACTTCCTACCTAAAACAATAGTGGGGTAGGAGAGAGTGAGCTGCGTGAATTAGTGACTCAGAACTCACTCTCTGTGTGTGTGTGTGTGTGTGTGTGTGTGTGTGTATGTGTCTGTGTCTGCCTGTCTGTGTGCCTTCTGTGCACTTGTGCAGGTGTGTATTTGTATACACACACACAGCCCCACAGGAAGACTTGTGGTGTTTAAGACCCTCTATGGGCTCCACCCTGACAGCCTCAGGCCTGAATCCTTTTAGGTCTGGTGTGGGACCATCCCCAAGAGACTATTTGCTGCCCGATTGCTCCATCATGGCACTAATCCTGTCTGAAAAAGATTTCACATCTCACCTGGACCTGACTCTATCCCACTACAGGAAGGGGACCCTCAGGGAATGCGCTCCCTGCTACCACCGTGTCCCAACCTGGACCTGAGAGGACACCTCCCCAATCTGGAAGGCTCTGAGACATCAGCCTCGCTGTTTGAGTCTCTAAGTGGTCACCAGAGGGAAACTCAGATCCTTGTGTGTGGTTTCCTCTTTCTTGGAGACCGTGCCCACCCCTCAAGGCTGATCTGTCTCCCTGTTTGGCACCTTTTATTTTTTATTTTAATTTTATTTTATTTCAATTTTTTTGAGACAGGGTCCCGCTTTGTAGCTCAAGCTGGTCCTGAACTCAGCCTCGAACTCAGCAATCCTCCTGCCTCTGCCTCCCGAGTGCTGGGATTACAGGTGTGAGTCACCACGCCTGGCATTGTGTTATTAAGGATCGAACCCAGGACCCTGCATTTGCAAGGCAGGCTCTGGAAACACAGAGCTAAATCCCGGGTGCTTAGCACCTTTTATAGGCTCTCACCAATATGGACCCCAGAGCTCCACCACGGCCTTAACAGAAGCACCCTTGTTTCACCACAGCACCCAAAGCCAGCAGCCCTATGCGAGGGCTGGGCAGAATGCCTAGGCCTAGAGTTCTGAAGTTATCTCTCGATCCTCTCTGAGTTCTCTCTTCTTGTTTTCAGTTCCCTCAAGTGAAAATTTCCTTCTCCAGCCTTTTGTGGTTTCATACTAAACTGTGACAAACTGAAGCCCCACTGATATTGTTGGGGGTCTGAAAGAATATCACCATCCTTCTGGCCTCGGGTCAGGCTACTTTCTGTGGGGTCTACCAGGTGTCTGTCTCTCTAGATCTTTCTTCCTGGTTATGCCTTCCCCCAGGAGGACTGTTCACTGGTCAGCATGGGGCAGTGGGAATGGATGGCTGCGTGGAACTCTAGGGCCCCACACCTCAGCATGGGTACTCCTACTGTTCATGTGAAGCCTCACTTATCCATCAGCCCTGCCCCGCCCAGAAACCTGCTTTTCCTATTTTCTGTATCAATCTCTGCTCAGGATACTGGGACAGAGTGAGTGACATGAGCTCTGCAGTAGACTGAGCAGAGTGAGTGAGCAGACTGTCCCCGGGAAGAATGAAGGAGGGCCCTAAACTTTAGCTGGGGCTGAGTTAGATCTGTACCAAGTGTCTACACAAAGGCTCAAATCCTCCTGCTTTCCAAGCCATTTCTCATGTATGTCAGTGTCACATGGCCTCAGGGCACTTTTGGTGGAATGAGATTAACAGCCCTGGTCAGGAGTAGGTGTGTCCATGAGACTTGTTCACTAAGGACATATGTCCAACGGCCACAGAGGTGACAATGAGTGGGAGAACCTGGGGTTGTCACTGGGCCTGACCTGTGTTCCACTCTCAGTCCCAGTCATAGTCACAGCCTCATCTGCAGCCTCCTACCTGGAGAGGACCACAGGGAATCCTCCGCTCCTGTCCATGTCCACCGGGAGGAACACCTCAAATCCCAGTCCACAGCCTAGGTAAGGATCTGTGTCTGGACTGTGTGCTTTTTCTAAGACAGGGGAAGTAGAGAGACTGTGTCTCCTTCCTCTGGGTCCCTCCTGAACCTGTCAATCATACCTTATAAAGTGGGTCATGCCGAGTGTCAGGCCCTCTACTCCAGATCCGAACACAGCGGGGCCCACTCAGACAAGTCCCGCTAGGGTGAAGCTTACGCTTTAGCCAGTGGGTTCACACAGTGAACAGTGCAGCACAGAAGTTTCTATATCAATGCAGGAATGCAGATAAAAGTGCTAAGAAACACTTGTCCACTTGGGTTGGGAAAATATCTGGAGGGAGGTGGGAATGCTGTCTCTCCATGACCATTAGGGGAGCCCTTACCCATGAGAAGCCACATGAGGTTGGAGGGACCAGGCGCCCAGAGTCTGAACTGTGTGGTCCAGGCAGAGGGAAGGGCAAGTCCACATGTCCTGCTGAGCACTCACCAGGACTTGGCCAGGCTGGGAAGGACAGGGCTCTTTCTTTTGCCTCTCTTTCCCCGTCCCTAGTCACAAGTGTCAACTTGTTTTGACAAACTCAGTCTCCTAAGTAGGTAGACTTGAGCTGAGTCCTTCAATCATTTCATCAGTAACCATGAATTCCTCAAGCTGACCCTGCGAAGGTCCAGCACGGGTGCACCGGTTACTGGCTGTGATGAGACAAGGCTCCACCCTCTGGAAATGCTATTCAGAAAGGAGCAAGCCTGAAACTAAGAGTCAAAGTAACCCCTGAATGTGAAGGGAACAAGGTAGAAATCCTTCTCCAGGACACAGTCCCCCCCCCCCGGGCTCTCTTCACCTCTAGGACCACTTCCTAAGCTGCCTGTGAGGGACATGAGTCAGGGGCACGAGTCCTGCAAGTAGAGCTGCTTGCCCATGAGTGGACCTTACACAGCTTGCTACGGATGCAGGACTAGGATATAAAGAGGCAAGATCCCAGGCACCAGGGCCTCCTCCAGGGAAGAGGCTTATTGTCACTATGCCCCCACAGGTCCCTGTTCAGCACCATCCACTTCCTGATGCTCCTGCTCTTCCTGAAGGTGCCCCTGCTCTTGAGCATGCTCGGTGCTGTCCTTTGGGTGAACAGGCCTCAGAGAAGCTCTAGAAGGGATGAAGTCATCCTGAGTATGAGAACCAGTGATGTTCCTTGTCCATTGAGATCCTCGTCAGTGACACAAGCCCTCTGATGGATGGGAATGACCTTCTGATCAATGAGCCCTCTGTCACTCTCCACATATATATTAAAATAATCTTTATGGTCTTTAAAATCTTTCCTTGTTCATCATCCTTATATATCAAAAGGGTTTCTAATCAATATTTCCTCCTTGAAGTATGACTGACTGCTTATCAACTCTGCATATATATACAAGGCTTAGCTGCAGATCACTGCCAGGTCAAGTACCTCTAAGACCCTTGAACTCTCCAGCCTTCTCCGGCACATGGCTTTGCTTTTGCTTCATTGTTTTCACAGGTGAGTCCATTTGTTTTATTTTTCTGGACATTCACACCCATGAGCACCCACTCAGGTTGGAATGGGAGCCAGTGCGTGATTCTGCCAGTCACTGATTCGTCCACTTCGTTGTACATTTGTTAGTTCACGATATAACCAGGCAGAGCTTCTGCCATTCACCAAGTTCTATCTCAGACCTGAATCAAACTGTAAGGTTCATTCATCTCCTCAGACTCATGGGCCAAAGCGCCTAATTGGGCCCCTAGGGTTGATGTTTTCCGAGAAAACTTTTCAGATTTGTCTTGACATCTGATCATCCCCTTTCTCATTCAGAATCACCTTGAAAATCAGGCTTCTTTGGAAAAGGATGGTAGATGATCAGAATTACAAATTCTCAGTGGCATAGCAAGTTCCTTCTTTACTCCTTCCTCAAGAGGACTTGCTATCTTCTTCATCTAGAACTATGGGTTCTTGGATTGACTCACAATTTTAAAGTTAACTGATGTAATCTGACAATATCTTATAGGGCGGTTGAGTCTTTGTTCACTAGTGTAGACCTTGTCTCTTTACCTGGATAAAGGAAATGTTTGTCAGTTACCCACTGACCCAGAGACACAATAATGAACTTGCCAACACCGAAGACCAACACATGAGGCTCATGATTTTCACCACTCTACCAGCATAGGTGTCACCAGCACCAGCAGAAGATGGAACATTGTAGAAGAACTAACTTACTAATCTTCTCCAAAGATGTCGGAAGGAGGCCTGGGACTGGCCATCTTTTTAAACTTTATTCTTGTTTAATGTTTACCAGTACATGTTTGCAGCACATAATGGTCACATTCCTTGTGAGGAGTTGGTACATGCCCATAACACATCTTAATTTTTATTCTATCCCTTCTATCCCTAAGATAGAATTCTTATTCTATCCCTTCTGCCTCCCCCCCCCCATCTCTTGCAAAATTCTCTTTTTCTGTTTGGAAAAGATCTGTCTTCCTGTTTCCTTTTATCTACCATTCACTTTGGTCTTTATTTATACTTTGAGTTTCTTACACAAGGAAAATAATTCAAGACTTAGGTTGTGTGTCTGAACTACATGCTGTCTACCTTGCATGTCTGAATTATTTCCCTTAACATTATGGTCTCAAAGTGTATTTCTTTTCTTACTTGTTTATCCGTTATCCTTCTTTATAATAGAGCATTACTCCACCGTGTACAAATAGCACATTTGCCCTATCCAGTCAGCTGTCAATGGACAAGTAATATTCTTCCAAGATTTAGCTATTATGAATTGTGTTGCTACAAACATGAGACTTGGGATCTTCACCCAGTGTTTTCATTCAGCAAATATTTGCAAAGTGTGGCCCATGCATCAGACAACAAACACTGAAGTTTGGTAAGGAATAAACAGGAAAGGGCTGTGTTTTTATTGAGTTCATAGTCAGAAAGATACAATTAACAGATACAAAAATACATACACACATACAAGAGAAAAATTAAAATGATGAAGTGTATATGGAGTAAAATTAAACCAGAAGTGTTGACTGGAGTAGAGGCGGAGGTGACTATGATGAGACCCTTCCGATAGTGTAATCTGTAAGCAAGGGTGAGCTTGACAGTCATGGTTAATTCTGGAGAAAAGTGAGTACCTTCTGGGCCTTGACCTGCCCTCCTCAACCTTTCAGGAAATGTGACACAAAGGACAACAATGTTATGTCCCCATCTTCCTGTTTCAGCCTTCACACGTCTGAACTCTGTCCAGTCTTAGGTCTCCATCCCAACTCTCACGGAGGAGTGAAGTTTGACAAGCGCACAAGAGAAGATCGTAAGGGAACTTCTCATGTTTTATGGGAACTAAACCGAACCAATGCCTCTGAAAATTAATACTGATGCCTGCGGCTGAAACTCTGGTTTTCTTTAGTTTCTCTGAGTTCCTTGGTTTCATTACTCCCTTGTGGAAGTTTCCAGCCCTCAACCTTTGTGAGTTCACTCTAAAGACTGAGGAACTAAAATGTCATGAACTTACAGGATATATTTACAGGGCACACTCCCCAGGGTTCATCTTTCTGCCTGCAACAACATTGGTGGGCAGCGTATCTCAACTTCAGACACTGTAGACTGTTTGCACGATAACCTGACCCACAAACAGAGTAAACTGACAGACAGCAGGCACACACAGCCTAGGCTGCCCATCTTGAGGACAACTGGAAGACCACTGAAAACCCAAGCCCACACCACGGGCACTTCTCTCTTGAAGCCCACACTCTTATTTCTCAGTGTTAACTTTTAAAATTCTCCGTGATAAACCTCTTTGTGCCTCTCACTGACACGTGTTGAGAATTCCCTTTTCAGTAATGAGAATCAACAAATCTATACTCTACCCGGTGGGTTGAAGCCCCTCATCTCCTTTTCGGAGGGCCTCCCTCAGCCCCTGGGTGTTATAGTTATATCTAGATCTGCCCCAAAAGTCTTCTTTGCTCATAGGTGGGGATTCGGGGGGGGTGACTGGGTCATGGGTGTGTGATACTGGGTTCTTCCCCTGCTGTTAATACCGTAATAGGAACAGATGGGTCACTGTGGCTGTGGTATGGAATGGTACATATCCCTCCTGTTCCATCTTTCTCTGCTTCCTTCCTGCCCCTCCACTATGTTACCTGCATAATAGAAACCTAGAGCCAGTTGATAGCAGATGGAAACTTCTGCAGACTGTAAACTAAAAGGAAATTTAACTTGTGGCTGTCAGGTGTTTTGTCCCGGCCATGAGAAAAATAACTAAGACACTTTGGAGAGTTACAAGCATCGCTGACTCAGCTGGCTCAGGCACTCTGTGTACCTGTCAGACAAGGGCAGGCTACCTGCCTTGATCCCTGACCACACTCTGTCAGGCCTGAGGGGCAGAGCCCCAGAGTTGGGGGGAAGGAAAGGGTCGTCTCGTCTTCAGCCTCCAGGAGGCGCTCCATGCAGCTGAGGCAGCTGCGCAGAGGGCTGCTACTCCAGCCCTTTAAAGCACGGATTGGAAAGCGCATTCGTGTGAGAGAGACATCATGGCTACGGACTTTCCCAGAAAGGCACGCTCACGAATCTCATTCCAAACAAGCTGCCTGTGTGCACAGAGACAGCACTCGGCAGCCCTTCTGGTTTATGTCGCAATAGCTAGATGTTCAAATCTCAT
This sequence comes from Petromus typicus, assembly GCA_004026965.1. Taxonomy (NCBI): domain Eukaryota; kingdom Metazoa; phylum Chordata; class Mammalia; order Rodentia; family Petromuridae; genus Petromus; species Petromus typicus. The sequence goes on along the minus strand of PVIR01037118.1, from coordinate 3,874 downwards.
ACTGCTGTAACCACAAACGTTCACTTCTTACCCTTTCGAACAGCGAGCCAGCTTTGCTTAAGGACAAGGCTGACACGCACTGTCCCATCTGCTGTTTGCAGATGGGAACCTCTTACGCTTCTGTCGGAAGGCATGACAGAAACCTAGAGGCTGCTTTCACTAAAATGTACTGGGTCTCCACTTGGGACCTCAGATGCCTGATGGGTAACTAAAAACAGGATCAAGTTGGCGTTTCACTTTCATTTTATGCCTGTGTCCTTTATTACCTTAAACCTTGGGTCAGATTTTTGCTCAGCTCTGCACTTTGGCATGTTAATCATTTAAGGAATGGCTGTCTGAAAACTGTTACTCACCACAAAAAAAGCATAACAATGGTTTATTATTGGCCCTAAATTTACCTAACTTAGCTCATACCCCTTCAAGACTGAAGACACCAAGCTAAGAGAGAGGAAACTATGTTCAAGATTTGGAGGCAATGCCAGCTTTTACAGTATCCTGGGAGGGGTATCCAGTCATTGTCCTAAACCTTCAGCCACCTTAGATTCCAACTGAGCCTCTGCCGACAGAGCAAACTCTGAAGCAAACACTGAATGAGAGCAATTACCCTGAAGACTGTCCAGGGACAGCCATCTCCTGAGAACAGATCACCCCTTAAGACAAAAGGACTTCTGTGGAGCCATTTTACCAAACAAGAACTCATAACGGCCAACCAGACCACAGTGGGACTGTTTAACTTTGCACACCGCCACCCCCCCACACACATACTCACAAGTTCTTCCTCTATTTAAACCCAAAGCTCAGCTCAGTTCCGCTGAAGACAAGACTGAGACCCTTCATCTCACTTGTCTTCCAGAGACAGCCATACTGATACAATTCCAACTTCTGCATAACTCTTCTTGTTTGCTTTTTGGTGTGACAGGGCACAATATGATTTATTTCAACCCCTAAAGTGGTTCTTTGGCCTAGGAGTCAGGTAGGAAAAGAAAATATGTCACTTCAGCTCACACTTCATTGTCCAAAGCAGTCACATTCCTAACACTGCAGCCAAGAGGATGGAGAAGTATGATTCCCTCATGTGGAGAGGCCGTGAGTAATCACCAGTCTAGTGCAAAGCATGGCCAGAGGTGTCTTGTGCCCTACACTGTAGTGAACCACACCCACGAGCATAACTCTTTTTCTGAGTTCAATGAGTCCTTTCAGTCAATCAGCGGAAACCAAGCAACAGAAGGGAAGCAACAGAAGGGAAGTCGGTTTGAATTCACAGTGCACCATTGTAAAGGCCTGAGGCCCACTTGCTTTGGGGAGAGGTGAATGGCATGATGCGCCACAGAGCTAACTCCCCAAAAATGCTTGTTCACTGGAACCTGAACCGCTTCTTGCCACAGGGGGATGGAGAGGATGAGGAATAGGGTCAGAAATTCCACTGAGACAAAGAGCTTCGTGGTAAAGGGACAAAGATAATTCTGCCGCAAATATCATTATTACCTCACTTTCTCTTACTTCATTTGGCATGTGACATCTTGCTAAAGAAATAGCTTTAGATTTATTCTCGATGAATATTCAGTGACAGCTTGTTTGCTTTTTGGAAATGAATCTACTGCTCTAGAACTTTTCCCTATTAATAATAGAGTGCTTATTCAAACTTCTCCATGATGTGTCAGTGAGTATTACTGAGTGGGAAGTAGTGATCAGAGAAGGAGTCTCTTGTATGGACAACAGCAATAGAGAATATAGCTCGTAGAAAGTATTAACTCAGGGCCAGGGATTTATCTTAGTGGTTCCAGCGCCTGCCTTGAAAGCGCAAGGGCCCAAGTTTGATCCCCTATAACCATATACAACAATGTGGGCTTGGTGACTCATGCTCATCAGCAATCAGTACACATACCACAATGCCAAGCATGGTAACTCATACCTGTAATCCCAGCACTCAGGAGGCAGAGGCAGGAGGATTGTTGTGAGTTCCAGGCTCACCTTGATTACATAGTGAGCTCAGGGCCAGCCTGAACTACAAAGCGAGACCTTGTCTCAAAAAAAAAGAAAGTATTAACTCAGTACATTTTAGTGAGATTATGCAAATTAGCTAGTCTTAACAAGGGAGAGATTTGGGGAGCTGTGACGAAACAATGAAGGGAAGTGCAGAGTGAGGAACCCATTTGCATTCTTTAAGCCTTTCAGAGAAGAGTGTGGATCAGTTTCCCCACTTCTTGCTGGAAGTTCTGGGGAGAAACTCAAAGACAAGGAATGAGAGAAGAAGATACAGCTATTGCAAGTAAAGTAGAGGTACCTGGAGCTACTGCTCCATTTAGAGTCTGCATGACTGCTAAGTCACAAAGCCAAACATCAAAGTTGACTTCGCCTCACCACTCAGACACACAGTAGCTGCTTGGAAGGAGACACCGGAATCAGGAACTTACTGTGGGGATTAAACAGATGTCTCTCCTTCCTGGTGCTCTGGGAGAGCGGTTCTGGTGGAATCTGGGCAGATCCGTGCCATCTCCCCTCCCAGAGGGCAGAATAAGCCCAGGGTGAAAGCAGAAGGCAAGATCCACGAACTGTGCGGGGCTTACACCCCAGCACCCTGCAGGCGGCACCTCTGTCAGGTAAGAAATACGTCGGCCTGCAGTCTCCGAGACTAAGAAGGTCATGACTTATCTCTGGTTCCTGCAAAAGTCTCATCAGGGCTATAAAATCAGAATCCCAGGCTCCTTCTGTCACCAGCTAGCATAGGTCCTTGCTTTTAGAAGTAGTGAAAATTATAACTCAAGCACAAATTTACAGGAAAGAGATTTAGAAAGCAAGTGAACATGGTAAGAGAATTGAGCTTGAAGGGCTGGCAGAACTTAGGCCAGCTCTTAATAAGAGAGAGAAAGAATACTAAAGGATTCCAGCCTGAGCAACTGGACTAGGGAGCACTTTGATGAGGGGTCTCAGAATGGCCCACCCACAAAAGCAGGAGGCCAGATTGACAGACTGCCTGGTGGGCTGGGATCTGGCTCATTGTTATCTTAGCATTAATGTTGCAGCTCCAGAGCCCTCGTGATTCCACAGGTATCCTAGTTCTATTCCCACAAAATGACATCCCTGGGGCAATTTCCATCATGCAGAGCTCTGCTTTTCCTAGAATCCACATCATTGCAGATTTAGGACAATAGCTGGAGATTGGGCATAGTTGAATGTCCATGTAAATCTCTTATCCTGGTATCCTAGGTGATGAGATAGGCTAGGTAAATGTAGGGCTAGTAGACACTCCTACGTGATTAACATGCCTGTATACAGAGTTAAAAAGGCTTTGACCATAAGTTTTACAAAACAAAGGTCAAGCTTTGCTCTCCCTTTATCTGTCTACGGAGTATTTATGCCTAGCTTTTAGCAAAAATCATGTTCAAGTATCTGACTGCCATAAGAGAAAATATAAATCATGCTTTCAATGAGTAGCAGGCTAAAGGTCCAGGTTTATGCCCATGTCCCTCCTCTCTGACTGTCTCCACTCTATCATAACCATAACCATGGCTTCTGCCCTCTTGCTCTTCAGGCACTAAAGAATTGGCTTCGTTTGCATTTCCAAGATGGTTGCCTTACAAGTTCATCCCAGAGGAAGAGAGTGGGCCTGTGAGGGAAAGACCCTAGCCCATCCCACTGCTGATCCAGTCATTCGCCTTCCCCCAGACACAGTGGAGCCACTTAAACACATATACAGAGCTGCAGCAGACTGAGCGACACAGAGGACAAAGGAATTGGGGCTTATCTTATCTCTTCCCAAATATCTGCTATCAATTTTTGACCCTAAACTAGATCCTTTCCCCTTTGGAATGGTGAAACCAGTAGCAAGACCAAGTGCCCACTCAGCAGTAAAGAGGACTTTATTCTCAGCAAA
>PVIR01037117.1:0-15361 GCA_004026965.1 Petromus typicus | reverse complement strand
CTAGCTAAGGACATACCCATGAGTGTGCTAGCTAAGGACATACCCATGGGTGTGCTAACTAAGAACATATCGTAGGTGTGCTAGCTAAGGACATATCATGGGTATGCTAGGTAAGGACTACCATGTATGTGCTAGCTAAGGACATATCATGGGTGTGCTAGCTAAGAACATACCCATGGGTGTGCTAGCTAAGGACATACCCATGGGTGTGCTAGCTAAGGACATATCATGGGTGTGCTAGCTAAGGACATATCATGGGTGTGCTAGCTAAGCAGCCCAATGGAGTTGGAGCTATGACAAGAATCAGAGCTCTCCAGGGCCTCGTGATCATTTAAGGGTGGCCTGAAGTTTAATAGTCCCCATTGACCAATTGTGTAGAGTCTGGCCCTTAATCTTTGGCCTTTAGACTTGTCCCATCCGAGAACCAGGGAGCAGGTAGAGTTGGGGTGAGGGGACAGAGGAGGTGCCATGCGGAATGCTAGCAGAGAATCTCTTTCCTTACCAAGGTTGCGTGGCCTGCCCAGGACTGCTGGGGAGAAGATGTTAGAGGTACCCAGAATCCTAGTAGCCACATAAACAGCCAGCTTCCCACCCACTCAGCCACCCACGGGACACAGGAATGTGGCTGGCCGGGCAGTTGCACGGGCCACCCCAGCCCTCAGCTCTGTAATTACCCAGCCAGTCTGTTCCTGTCAGCTGCACAGGCGGGCGAATGCCCCGGCCTTGTGCTTTCCTTTGCTATCAGGCCTGTAGGAGGCCTGTCTGCCCTTCTGTCTACTCTGCCACCCTCAGCTCTACCCATGTCTATCTCTTTCCATAACAACCTTTGACTTGTATGAAGGTATCATGTTATATAATAGTTTAAAAATTGTATTTGCCAGTGGTTATTATAATGTACTATGTTCCAGGGCTGGGTTAAATGTTTTCTATGCATTTATTCACTTGTACCTCTCAGTTACCCTATGAGGTAGATAATCTTCCTTATTTTAGGAAGAGGAAGTTCAGAGAAATTAAGAAGTGCTCAAAATCATCGCAGTTCTGAGTCAGACCCAGAACTGCAATTCAGGTCTTTTTTGGTCGGGCGCGGATGCCCCCTTCTCTTGTCCACAGCCTTTTCCGGCAGGGCAGCAGCCCTTTAGCTTTGCCCCCTCCCCTGGGGTCGGAGGAGGGCTGGAGAAGCAGCAGCAGGTAGGGTCTGCCCAGGGTGAACCAGGAAGTTCCAGGCTGGCCGGGCAGATTCTGGAAAACACCTTCAGGGCAGAGTTCTTTGTTCCAAACTGCTCTGAATTTCCGGACTTCTGCCAGGGGTGGGAAGTTGCCTCTGCCCAGCCTATTTGGCAAGCACACCCACATCTTGGGTGCCATGATGTTAAGAAGTGAAGGATAGGCTGCCCCAGGTAAAATTCCATTATAATGAACTGCATTTGAGATCTGATCAGCTTTGTCGAAATCTAGTGTGCAGCCTGGGAAACTGGAGGCGAAGGGGAGCCCATACGCTGTGGGAAAACACAGAGGAGCCCCTGTGAGTTTGGAGGCTAGAGGTAGGAGAAAACATGGGCTGGGGATATAGCTCAGTGGTTCCGGCGCCTGACTTACAAGCTCAAGAACCTGGGCTCATCCCTGGTAACCACATACAATACTGGGCGTGGAGACTTACCCCAGCAGCAACCAGTACCACATACCACAGTGCTGGGTGTGGTGGCTCACGCCTGTCATCCCAGCACTCGGGAGGCAGAGGCAGGAGGATTGCTGTGATGTGAGTTGGAGGCTGAGCTCAGGGCCGGCCTGAACCACAAAGCGAGACCCTGTCTCAAAAAACCTTAAAAAAAAAAAAGAGAGAAAACAGTCAGCCCTGCCCGGGTCTTCTTTGAATGCCACGTGGCAGGGCTGAGTGGGGAGACAAGCACCTGACAGTGTTGTGATCGCCCCCTCCCCCCGCTCTGCTGTGGGCCTCAGAGCAGATCTGTCATCGAGGATACCACTGCTCCACATACGGCACATCGCAGGTTCACTCCGAAGGTGTTTATCGGATGAAAATATGTTTGTATATAGACAGAACTAAAACAGAGCCGAGGGACCATTGCACCGTGTGGGTAAATCATCCGAAGAGCCGGGCTACAGCGGAGAGGAAGTCTTACCAGTGACTGCAGCAAGGTGTGTCCTAGGCAGCAGGAGACAGAACAGGCAATAGGGGGCAGAGTGGTACCACTTGACTGGCAGGATCTCACCCAATCCTCACGGACCAAGACCATAGGAAATAGTATTGTTCTCCTCTTACAGGAGAGGAAGCAGAAACATGGGAGCTCGTGGAATTGGTACAGGAGAGCGCAGAGCTGGGACCAGGCCAGGCAGGCTGCCTGCAGCTTCCTTCTGGCCGTGCCTCCCTGCCAGCCCAGCTCGGTGGCTGTGTCTGCCTGGCTGGGCAGGGGACTGAGTGGGGCTTCGGGGGCACAAGCCTGGGCTGGCAGGGTGACCCTCCCTTGGCCAGCAGGTTGATCCTTGCCGCTGCAATCCAGTTTGGCCACGTGATCCAATCTCTTCATAGGAAAAGTGAAATCTCTTAATTTTCAAAACGTTGATAATGAACTTTAGAACTCTGTAATTGCTGTCATTGATGGGGATGAGCAAACGGAGCACAGCTGAGGTGGGTTCAGCCTACCAGCTTCAGGGTCCTCTGCTGGCTGTTAGCAGGTGCCTGGGGTACACAGTAGGAGCGAATGGTTGCTCTCCATGTAGCCAGAGCTGTGTGATCAGTTTCTCTCTGATAAGTCATCAAGAAACCTTTGAGGACCGTGATATCCCATGCATGAGTTACCTTTTCCTCTTCCCACACTTCCAGGAGCTCTTTTTCCTGTACTCAGTCTTCCCAGCCAAGGCTTTCCTGATAGGTATTCAAAGGAAATTTATGTGGACTTTCAGTCAGGAAAAGTTTCCAGTCAAAGCAAAACAGAAAGCAAGATAGCCAGGCGGTAGAGGGTTTCAGAGAGGGCTTGGAGCTCAGCAGGCAGCTCCGAAAGCCCTCTGTGGAGTGACATGTAGGACTGAACCCAGGGCCGCCACCTGCGAGGCGAGTGCCCTGCCTGGAGCCCCTGCCCCCAACCTGAGCCGAGTTCTCACCTCTGCTCACCTGTGCAGTCCTTCAAGGTGTCCTTTCACAGCTCCCACTTTATACCTGAACTTATTCTTCTTCCCATTCCTTTTTTTTTTTCCTGGTTAACTGTTATATATTATGCTTGATTTTATCTTTGCATCTTTATTCTTTTTTCCCTTTTATTGAGTTCATTGGTACCTTTTAGGTATACATGATGATCACTTTAAACAATGACAGCAGTTTGTACTGTACGGTACCCCTGAATATCTGAGAGAATAGTGACATACTAACTAATGCTGTGTACTGTAATAGTTCTTATAATGCATTTTAAATATTTTGTTTCAGCAAATACAACAATCTTGTGAGATAGGCAATGGGTAGAGTATCTCTTTCTTTTGTAGATTTGGTTAAGTAGCTGTGATTTCTTCCTCTTCCCTTTCCTTCTGTCCTATAAAGGCAGGAACACGCCCTCCCTCCCCACAGGTCCTCGGTTCTCCGAAAACCCCAGGTCCAGACGAGTAGGAAGTGGGCATGACAGAGGCTGCCCTGCGCCCAGCCTCCGCCCCAAGCCCACCCCCTGCCTGCCACCCTGAACAAGTACTCCTTTCGCTGAGCAGAAAATAACTCACTCAGGGAATTATTTTTGTCTCTGTTAAACTTCAATCTGGAGCTCCTGCAGAGTCCAGCTGTGAGTTATTTTTTAGGTCAGGGGAGTTCTGGGAAAAGAAGGGGAAGTAAAGGTGGAGGGGTGAGCACCGTTCTCTCAGGCTGGGGAAGGGCCACGTACTGGTCTCCTTTAAACACTGCCTGGATGGCAGCAGGCCCGCTGACACAGGGAGCCCAGCCCGGCACCTGCAGCTGGCTCACTCACGGGTCTTTTACCCAAGCCAGGCGTTGAGCTGCCTATCATATCTTTCTCTAGAGAGGTTTGCATGTGCTGGAAGAGTTTGGCTGGGGCATGCAGCAGTTCTGTCACATGCAAGGGAGGCCCAGGTGGGCAGCAGGCCTGGGACAGAAGTTGTTTCTCTGAGCTCTTCCTCTGCCCTGAGGCAGCATTCACTGAAAGCTGCCTTGTGAATTAAATCCAGCCATCTTCATTCCCCTGGGAATGGAGGGAGCACCAGGAAGAGGAAAAGGGCTCAGGATGTGGCCTGGGGAGAGGGATGGTGGTTTGGAGGAGGTTGGTGGGACCCACGACCTGGTGTTGGGTAGGAGAGATTTAGTTTTAGGTTGGTGGCTTAGGAAAGATGAAGCCCTTCCCTATCACTCTGTGGCCCTCAGGAGGAACCTCCCAGACCAGTCTGATGCTATTTGGCCTGGTATGTTGAACTAAACGCGTTATCTTCCTGTATGATTTTGAGGCTTGTGCAGGGCTGGCCAGCAGGGAGGTGGGACATCGGGTCTCGGCACGGACTGGCCTGTGCCTATACACGTGAGGGACTTTGCAGCTGTGACCAGGGTGCCAGCTGCCTGTGAGCATCACTTCGTGCCTGATGCCCTTTCTTAGAGCATTTCTTGGCGATAAGGAAGGGACCTTGTTGCCTGTGACAGCACTGAGCTGAGCAGCACAGGGAAGGTGGGTTAGGCACCCAGGCTGTACCGTGTTTCTCCTTGTTCCCGGCAACCATATCTGGCCATCCTGGGCAGATCGATGGAGGAAGGAAGCATTGGTTGGTGGCACAACAGCTGTGCTGTTTACCAACTGTCTACCCTCGTTGAACCATTTGTTCTTTTGATTTTCTTTCATGAAACACCTATTTTTCCCTACTGAGATGGGCTGAATATTTCCAGAACTCCTCCTACCAACTGAATTACTGATGGTGCTGTCACCAAGTTATGGATCCTGGGTAGGGCTCAGGGTGGACCCCCACAGACCCCCAGCTGTGCTGCGGAAGAGGCCCGTAAGGGGCTCCTCTGTGGTCCTTTCTCAATACACCAATGAGAAAGAAGCCCCATATTTATTTTCTTCACAACAGTCAGGCTGGAATGGGAATGTGAAGTCGTCAGTTCCAAAGTATTGTTAAATTTCTGGTATTCACATTTCAGTGGGTGTCTTAGTTACTTTTCTCCCATTGCTGAGACAAAATACTTGATGCCCAAAGTCAAATGGAAAGTCAAATGGCTCACAGTTAGTAGAGGTCTCAGTTCATAATCAGCTGGCTCCAAGGCAGAACGGCACACAAAGAATGGGCAGAAGACAGCAAACACAACAAGGGACCTTAATGGTGTCACTCTGTCCCTTCTACTCTCCAGACTACTTAGGGTGGATAGTACTTGAGCCCACATTACACCGTGAATATGTTCCAGTGTCATACAATCTGGATCCAGCCACCTCTGAAAAGCCCCCAACCTGATCACTTGAGGCTTTGGGGGACATCTAGACACAAGCCATAATAATGGGTTCCCTGGAAGGTCTTGGTAAAGGAAAGAATGGAATATGCCTCCTACATATCTTCAAAATGAATGTGCTCTAGCCGGCGTGGCAGCGCATATCTGTTACTCTGGAAAGCCAAGGGAGGAAAAGCAAAAGCTCAAGCCTAGCCTGGCTAACTGGACAACTTGGTGATTCAGTGAAATCCTCTCTCAAAGTTACAAAACTTCACAGAGGGGGCAGGGGCCAGAGCTGTAGCTCAGTGCAAAGGCCTGAGTCTAATCCCCAGGACTAACTCTTTCCAGCACTCTCCCACTCCAATCACTCCTTCTTCTTCCTCTGCTTCCCAGCCTTAGCACAAATAACCCCACCCTCTTTTCGCAACCTTGTTACCCTCTTACCCTACCATGTTGAAGTCTCCTGTTCCTTCCTGTCTTCACTGATGGGAGGAGAGATGGCCTGCTCCAAAGAGCCTTCTCCTGTCCCTTCTCAGCAGGACAACGAAGGGCTGGGATGTACTCCCAGTCTTCCCTGTCTTCATCACAGCATGTGTCTGATGAATGGGAAGGGCTTGCTTGTCCTTCCCCACTCCTTCCTGATAGTGCAGACCTCAAGAGTCTCTCTCTTGCTCACCATTGTGAGCAAGCCAGCATCTCGTTCAGGCCTTGCCATGTAGCCAGTGCTTAAAACCAGGCAGAAATCACCATCAAAGATAGGGCAGCCAAAGTCCAAATCAGTGCTCTCCACGGTGAGAGGTCAAGAGTGCCACAGCCTCCCTGGCCCTCCAGCAGGGTGCCCAAGAGCAAATCTATGCAGATCGTGGCCATAAATTTGACCAAACAGAAGCTCTGAGAAGCTTTTTGGGGGGAAATCGTTCTAATAGGAAACTGAGAAGCAGCTGGTGTTATCTTGGGGCGAATGGGAGCCTTTCACTTGGCCTGAGCCCTGAGAAGCTTCAGGAAAGCATGAGGAGTGTCCACCCTGTCTGATGAACAAGACAATAGGGAGGAGGTCTTCAGGTAGACCAGCTCAGAGCCGGGGAGAAGCTCTCTGCTACGCCCATCCCAGAGGAACCTGTCGACTCTTCACTGATTCTGACGCAGGCTTTGGAATCTGCCCCGGGATAAAGAATCTGTCCCAGGGCTCCAGGAGCCGGACAACCGGGAGTGCAGCATCCAGGCAAGGGACCTCAGAGGGCCACGCTGCTGCCAGATGCGGCAGCACTCACAGCCACAACCTGGCTCCAGCACCACAGAGGTTAACAACTCCAGGTCCTCTAGGGTGGGAACAGATGTGATAGAGGACAAATGTGAAGTGATGGGGGGCACAGGGCACCGGGGACAGGGAGAGTGATGGACGGACGGGCTTCGGGTTAGTGATGACCCCCTTCAACCACCAGAGCTTCAGAACCCACGCACAGTGGGTGGGGTGGTCACTGTTTTCCCTGCTCAGCAAAAATGCAACTTCCTAGGCGATGTGACTGGGGTGGAGCTTCCTGGCCTTCATAGCGCCCTTCCAGGGCCCGTGGCTCTTCTCTTTATGGTTCTAGATTCTCCTGGGATTGTTCTGACATGGGACATAGCTAAGATTCATCAGTGTACAGTGCGGCTGGTTCCACTCTAAGTGCCTCTCAGAGGTAGTTCGTGTGATCCACACAGAAGCCCTGAGACTCAGGTCCTGCCATGTCCCTGTTTGTAGGTGAGGAAGCAGGAAGGGACTCTGGAAGAAGCCGGTCAGTGACCGCATGGTCAAGGGCACCTACCTGATCAAGGTGACAGAATGGATGCAAGGGACCTGTTGCCAGGGCAGGAAGCTGGTAAGACCTGAGGCTGTGGGACCGACCGGTCCCACAATGTGGGAGAATGATGATTCAGAGATCATAAGGCACCCAGGAGGGAAATAAGGAAAAGAGGCCTGGCCAGGGTGAGTCTGGGAAGAGAGGGGTGGATTTCAAAGTGATGCACCTGAGATAGAGCACACATAGGCCTTGAAGGACTCGGGCCAAGTGTTCCCACGTTAAGTCGGGTGCTTATCCTGGAGAGAGGTACACAAGGGTACCAAAACCCACACTTGAAATGTCTTCGAAGAAAGAAGTTCTCTCAGGTTCTCGCAATCATCATCAACAACATCATCATCATTGCTATTCTATAAAAATAAAAGTATCAAATAAAAATCCCATTTTTTTCACTCACTGCACCAGAAGTAGCAGTGGGGGGATTTCAGAGGGGAAGAAGGAGACCTATTTGGCCTCGATTCTTGGTGCTGCCCACTCTCTACCTTGCTTTCCAAGTCACTGGACAAATAACTTCTTTGTCCCGTCCACTTTTCCTTAGAAAATGTCACCATCCTAGTGTCTTGGGAAAGTCCATCTAGAGTAGAGGTCAGGCCAGATACGTCACCCCACTTCCCTCTGAAGTATTTTCTGGCTGGTGACCCCTGGTCTGTGTCTGTGGGGGTGAAGCCCAGCCCCCGGGGCTGGACTGGGTCAGCCAGGAACAAATGATTGCCCACCTTTCTGATTCTCACAGTTTGGAGTGGGTGTTGGTGATCGTGCCACAGCGCTCCTCTTCCCAAGACTGAAATGCACGCCTACCTACATGGCCCGGTTCCCCTCCACATTAGCTCCCTGGGAGCTACTTGGGCTGGCAGTTCGATTTTTCAGGCGGTGATCAGGGTGGAGGTGAGGAAGCACACTCCCTTCTTGGGTGGCCTTGGATCGGTCCTTTCTCTCTGATGGCCTCCATTTCCTCAGCTGCAAGGCCAGGCAGAGTGGTTTTATAACTTCGCTGGTTCTTGGTGTTTCTGTGGCCGCTGTGGCAGCCCATGCTGTCCAGTAGTGACAAAGCATAGGCTGCCTGTTACCTGGAGAACCATAATCAGCCCAGAAATCTCGTTGACAGGGCCGAGGGCAGATTTTCCACTGGAAAAAAGCAGCTTGTGGAAATAACTATTGATAAGGAGTGGATATCCATCTAAGCAAGCCATGTGTTCCCTGCTGCACTGCCTGGGGCCTCCCACCTCTGCAATCTGCTCTGCTCCAACTTGGCTTTAGCCCTGAAAAGCTTCAAGAACACAGGAGGAGTGCCCCCACCCCCCACCCCGCACGATAACCCTGGGGATGGTGAAGGCTGTTTATGCCTCTGAGGAGAGATAGGCCCATCAGAGAATGAGTTTGTGCCCTGGGTTACATGCAGTGACCTAGCCCCTGACACCCTTTGGGCCGTCTATGACTTCTACAGATTCTCAGAGGTGGTCTGTATTCCCAAAAAAGTTAAAAAAGCATGACCTCCTTTGTGCCACTGCTGGGCATCGGCCCTTCATTCTCCCACTGTAGTCGTTAACTCTGCTCAGTAAACCTGATACACATGTAGAGGTGCAGTGCTGAAGGCCGCCTTCCCGGAAACCACAGAGCCACAGAGAGGTGTGGGCAGCCTGGGGCCGACACGGGCAGCCACACACACACCACCCCGGCCCCTCTCTGCCTGGGATCTGTGCTGTCCAGGTAGAGGCCGCAAGGCAGGCACATCTGCACGCCCACCTTCCTTCGTACCTACTCTTTTAGGGTCCGTGATCCTATCTGTGAAGGTTATGGGATCTCGATCAAAATTAAGTGTAGTCCAAGATCCCCTTCTTCCCCCACTTCCCTCCGGCTTCCCCAATCACAACATAAACATTGTAGCTGTTTACATTTGTATGCCAGTTTTATAATTGATAGAGGTACAGTGTGTTGAGGAATGAACGGGTCCCTTTTTTAATATGCACAGTGACACTATGTGGTGGCCCATCCAGCCGCTCTTCTAGAGACCCTATGTGAATGGCCTGGTAGGTTTATCTTATATGGTTGCAAAGAGCTGTCCTAGAACCAGCCACCAACTGAGAGCTACAGGGACCATTTCATCTGGGCATGATGAAGATCTTCCCAAGCCTAGAGCCATCCAAAAAGAGCAGATTACCCTGGAAATAATTTCTCTGTCAAGGAAAATATACAAGCAAAAGCTAGAAAACCATTTGGCTAGACTATTCTAGGTGAGATTTGATATCAGAGGACTTGGCAATGCTAAGTTATCTTCTGGTTTTGAGATTTTTCCAAGGTGACTGGTATCTGTTGGGTAGTACTTTGAGCACTGTAGCCTATAGAAAATAATTTCTAACCATTCTTACCTAGATTTTTAAAATGCATTTATAGGGCCGGGGTTTAGCTCAGTGGTTCTGGCGCCTGTCTTACAAGTGCAAGGGCCCGGGTTCAATCCCCCAGTAACTACATACAATACTGGGCATGGAGACTCATGCCCAGCAGCAACCAGTACCACATACCACAGTGCCGGGCGTGGTGGCTCACGCCTGTCATCCCAGCACTTGGGAGGCAGAGGCAGGAGGATTGCTGTGATGTGAGTTGGAGGCTGAGCACTTAAAGTGAGACCATGTCTAAAAAAAAATACTTGTATAGAGGAGCTGAGACAGTGGAGCAAAAAGTACTTGGGTTCAGCCTATTTACACAGTCGCCCCTCTTCCCTTTTCCTCATTTTCCCTCTGTCCTCTCCTCGCTTCTGGAAGGTGATGGTAGGATCGTTCTGGGCAAAGTTAGAGCTTATATGGTGGGAATGGTAGACAAGGAAGAGTCACCGTAGCTGCCCACGATGTCACTTTGCCAGTCCTGTGCTAGAAGAAAGAGATGACAAGTGGAAAGTTCGGTGGGTTCCACAGTGCTCCATGCTCTGGCAGAGTCCAGAGGGTGATGAATGAAAAACACTGAGCAAAGGCCATGTGCATCCGAGAACATGGCAGCTGCAGCTGGTGGGCACGTAGGCCTCTTGTTCTAGAAAGCTCATTGGGTGGTTCATTCTGTGTGTGCCAATTTTGAAAGGTTTTTCTTCTCTACCAGGAAATTACTTGACTTTCCATTTCTTTCCAGAAGGAGTGGAAGCTCTGAGCTAATTCCAGCACATGGAAAGGCCAGTTTTAATCACTCTGGTTTCAGGCTGACAAGGACCTCTCCTAGGCAGCTGTACCCCACTGGGGTTCACTGGGGCCGTATCTCTCTGCTCTTCGTACTCATTGCCAACTGCAAATGAGAGGATCTCATTTGTTTGGCATGTATGTTGGGAGCTCCTCTGAGAAAGGCTCTTCACTGAAGGCTTTGCTGTGATGGGAGTTCTGGCCTTGGAGCTGCACACTTCTGGAGCTGGAAAAACCTTTTGGGGTTCGCCTCTTGTCCACTCATGGGTCCTCCTCGGAATACAACCCTGCCCTCAGGCCCCTGAGGTTCGGCCAATGTGGCAGAGGCAAGCTGAGCCCAGAAGGAGTCTGCCTAGGGTCCCCCCAGGACTCCCCAAGTGAGGCTCTCCCCAGCAGTGCTGGTCTAACCAAACTGGCTGAAGATGGGGTGCCGACGATGAGCTGGCAGGTAGACATGGCAAGGCTATGGCTGTGGCTTCAGTGACTGGGAGGAAACAGGTGATCTTACTTCTCACTTCGGGAAGGTTGGGACTGGGTCAGGGTCGAGCAGGGCTTGGGTGAGGGATGTAGATCCTGAGGAATGGAAGCAGGAGCTTTCTACAGAGTTGTTTCCTTCCCCTGCTTCTTTAAGGACAGTACTGGGGACTCCAGTATTTCTACAGTAGAGTGAGGGTGGGTGGCTCAGGGGACAACCCCAGCAAAAACAGTGGGATGTTCCAGGTATTCAGAACACGGGTCCAGGGGATGTATAACGTGGGGAGTAGGTACGAAGTGTTTTTCCATTTGTCCTCTTTTTCACCCTGTATTTTTGCTCTGCTTTCCTTGCACCTTGCACTTGTACCAGAGGCCAATTCTAGGGCTATCTCTCCTAAAG
Source organism: Petromus typicus (assembly GCA_004026965.1). Classification (NCBI taxonomy): domain Eukaryota; kingdom Metazoa; phylum Chordata; class Mammalia; order Rodentia; family Petromuridae; genus Petromus; species Petromus typicus. Next base: position 4,069 of record PVIR01037117.1, on the reverse strand, counting down.
GATCGTTTGGTAGAGAAAGGCTGAGTGGGGCGGAGTGGACCATCCATGTGTGCGGGCTGGCTGACGGCAGACCCTGGCCAAGGCTGGGAGGCCCTGGGGAGGAAAAGAGCCTAGGTGTTCTCTCCTCACGACCTGCAGATGGCTCTCTGCTTTGCTCTGTGACGTCATGGAAGCAAGGGGTGTCCAGGGATTAAAGTTGAGGAAATGGCTGAAATATTCCTCTCAGGAAATGTGGCAAAATGGAAAGTGGGTTAACTGGCTTCACCCAGAGCCCAGCTTCAAAGACAACTGATTTTCCTGTGCCTTATTTTCTCATTCCTAAGACAGCGGTAACAACTGTGCCCACCTGACCGTGTTGTGGCAAGGGTGAAGTGAAGCGTGTGGAGGAGAATGTAGACAGAGAGTCTACTCAGATGACAGACACTGAGGATGGCAGGAGTTAGCAAGAGGCAAAAAAGCAATGGTGTGCTGCTGCAGCCAGCTTGTCCCCCTCTTTGCGCAGGACTGCCACTTGCCTGGCCATGGGGCTCTGGACAAGTCAGACTGCCCAAGCTTTGGTTTTGCCCTCTGTGAAACAGGTCTGCTTCATACCTCACAAAACTGTGTTGAGAACTGAAATAAGTCACGTAGCATGTATGAGGCCTGACTGACAGTAGATATATTGCAATCTTTATCTTTAAATTCAAGGGTAATGGTCTACCTAGGTGTCACCCCTAACTTTGAAAAGCCTTAGGAGTTGAGGACAGGAAAGTGTTGATTCTTACTGTCCCCACTTTGCCCTCACCTCAGGCTCCCTGAGGAGCAGGAAGGGAGCCTAAGAAATCCATGAGGTCTGAGTAAACCAAGCAGGGTGCATGGGCCACGTGAGCAGAGGGAGCAAAGGAGAGCCTGGCTGGGGTGAGCGGCGCGTCTGTCCCCAGCAGGCACACCCTACCGCCCACTTCCTGGGAGCGGGCCAGCCTCCCTCGGTGCGGCTCCCGTCCACCCATGTGTTCCTTGTGTGTTTCCTAGGGCTCGCAGCACCTAACAGGTGGTAAACAGGTTCAGTGGCTGGCAGTTCTAGCCCTGGGCACGGGTCTTGGAAGCTCCCTGGGCTCTTCCCTTGACTTCCTCATCAGAACCCTCCGTGAAAGGGGGCTCTGAAAAGAAGCAAAAGCTGAGGGACCACACCTTCCCCGCATGGTGTATGGGCTCCAGTACCTGCATATCTGTGTGATTCCCCAGTCATCTTCTGTGGACATCAGAGAAGGGAACGTGTGTGTGTGTGTGTGTGTGTGTGTGTGTCTGTCTGTCTGTCTGTCTGTCTGCCTGCCTGTCTGCCTGTCTGTCTGTCTTATGAGTAGAAGCAGGTAGGCTAAAGTTCTGTGCCTGACCTTGGTAACCCACACCAAGACCTAAAACCTGGACACGGAGTTAGCCCTACCCTAGCCTTCCCCAAGGCCAGGGATACGGAACATGTCTTGGAAAGAGCTAAAAGAGCTAAAAGTCACCCTGTTGCAAAGCTGCATATTGCTGTATTTAAGCCCTCAGCACCTGCCCCCACCCCACCAGGCTCCACCCACAGGAGATCCCAATGTGGAGGCTGTAGCACTGGGCTCCAGGGAGCCTGCCCCTTCCCAGCTCCTGCGCCAAAGCCTGGCAGGTCCCCTGTGGTTCTCCTTCCCAGAGCATGCTCAGAATCTGGGAGCAGAGCAGTGGGAAGGGCAGGTCTCTGACTGTCAAAGGAAGATGAATGTCTCCAGGAGCCTCTTCCCGTTTGCCCAGCCCCTTCCTACTGCTCCGTGCCCTCCCTGCCTCAGAGCATGGCCATGCCAGCCACTTCCCAGGACAGCAGGGCTTGTCTGTTCCTGGACAGTGGCTTTTGTCAAGTTTTCAGCCTGGGTCTGGGGACCCAGGGTCCTGCAAAGGGCCTTCTACATATGTGTTGGTGCACACCCCTCAGAAGACTGGCTAGGTCAGCTAGTGATTCAAATAACACATCTCCCATTGCTCACTTCAGAGTCTTTTTGGCTGGACGTGTCCGTGACCTCAAGAGGAGCACTGCTGGCCGCCTTGCACCTTCCTGTCCCCTGCTTCTTCAGGTGGGTGCCATCACCTCCCGGCTTGTTTTCTGTTTTTGAGGGACAGGGATGGTTCATAGGAAAGTGGCCGGCAGAGGCAGGAAAGAAGCGCTGCCTGGGCTTGCCCGAAGACACAGGGGGTAGGGTGGGAGTTCAGAGAGGCTCAAGCAGGAGGGGCTTGCTGGCTCCAGGAAAAGCAAAGACCCCTGAAGCCTGTTCTGTGGGTTTGACCCCCTCTTTCCCGTTCCTTCCCTTTTCCCTGCCCACTGTAGTCCCTGCCTATCTTTCTTGAATGTGCAGCTCTCAGGCCATAAAGTCCTGAGTCTCGTCTCGACATTTGGACACTGGCTCAAGGGTCAGCAAACACCCCTAAGTGGGGAGGGTCTCCTCTCAGCTGCCCTGCCATGAACCTGCTCACTGCGGCCTCTTCTGTGCAGACCAGCCCCGTCCCGGGGCTCTTTCCCCACCTGGGGGACTCCCTGACTTCAAAGCAGTGCCTCACTCTGCTGCCCACACTTTGGTCTTCTATGGCTTGTGTTGTCCCAAGTCTTTTACATCATAATGGCCCAAAGGAGGCCCTGTGGGGCTTTGCCCTAGTTAAACTGAGTGACCGCTGTCCCTCCCAGCTCCTATTTGTGCTCTCTACTCTTCAGCAGATCCATGGGGTGTTGGGAGCCCTGGTGACCCAGACAGTGTGGTAGCATCATGATGACTCAGAGTTACAACCGCTCGGTCAACCCGGGGTTGAGCCACAAGTGTCCTAGACGGTTTCTGCCGTTACCCCACAGTGATACTGGGTTCTGGGATCACTGCCCCTGTCTCAGATGCCTACTCTGTTCTAGTAACTCAGAGGACTCAGTTGGCCTTGGGCTGGCCTAGTGGTGTGATACTGACAGACGCAGAAGCACTTTTTCTTTTATTTTTAGTTAGTTTTGAATTAAGAATCTTATATGTGTACAGAAGGGCATGTAAGACACAGATGTTATATTTTAATAAGACATCATGTCCCTACCATGCAGAGAGATAGAATATTGCTGCTACACAGTACTTCTTAATGCCTCTCCTCAGCTCATCCCCTCAGAGCTTTCTGTTAATTGCTCTTCTAGGTTTTTTTTTTATTATTTTTTTATTTTTTTAGAGCTTTGGGTGAGCAGGGTCTAACAAGTACAAGGAAAGCACACTGCTGCCCTTCTGAAAACTCAGGATTATAGGCCCGGATGACTCTCCCTGGTTCTCTCTCTGTCTCTCTCTTTCTGTCTCTGTCTCTGTCTCTGTCTGTCTGTCTGTCTGTCTCTTTCTCTCTCTCTCTCTCTGTCTCTCTCTCTTCCTCTAACAAGTGTAAACCTAAGAGTGAAGGGCAATAGTGTCACCATGACTAAATTAAGGCTTGCTGGAAAATAAAAGCTGAAATGTTAGCGAGCTGCGCCTGTCTGACCAGGGGCCCCTTTGGGCCAAGTCTGTCCATCCACCCTGTCCTTCCCTTGGCGCTGAGCTCTTTGTGACACTCCTGTAAATTAAGCATCTGTGCGGTCAGCAGTAGCATCACTAAGGACCCTGGAGCTCTGGGTGCTCCGGCCTGACTGTGAGGGGCCGCGTGACGACAGCGGACTCGGGCTTCAGCGCTTGACGTTCTGAATCCTGACACAGAGGCTGCTCCGCCATTGAAAAGGAGCTCAGCACCTCCCGAGGGTGCCTACTGTCCACCTCTCTCCCCCAGGGAGGGAGGAAGTAGAGTCCTGGGGTGAGAGTAGGGGTGGGTGCTGGTCCCCTTTGTCCTGGCTTTCTCTATGTCTCCTGACCTCAGTGACCTTCTCGCCTCGGGTCAAAGGGGCCACTGAAACCCATGGTGCTCAAAAGGGTTAGGGCACAGTGGAGGCCTGGGAGCAGCAGGGTCTGAAAACACTTCCTGGAGGCCCAAGGCAGCCCAGAGTCCGCTCTGGGCCTCACAGCAGTGCTCAGCTCGGAGGCAGCAGGGGAGCCGAGGCCAGTGGGCCTGATGGAAGAGGGGT
>PVIR01037116.1:0-15355 GCA_004026965.1 Petromus typicus | reverse complement strand
TCAAATATATTAACATCTATTATACAAATATACAAAGGCATTTTATACTATGAATATTTCCTTAAAATTTATACTATGAAGATTTAAAAATTCTAAAATAAGAATTAGCAATAAGATTGAAGTTAATGAATAGTTAATTGGGTACATGTGAATATCATTGAGGAATTTTGAGTGGACAGAGTAAAAATCAGTATGTTTAGATTAAAAAGTCTTAGCTTGAGGAAACAAAGTAAATCTAAGATTAGAAAAATGCAAAGTATTAGTTATTAAGCAGTCAATTATTTATCATACTTAATCTGTTCATATTGCATCACTGAATGGAAGTTACCGTATCTAGGAAACAAAGTATATTTATGTTGCCAAATAAAACTTCTGTTAACAATGATTCCAAACTCATCACACTTCCACACCATCCTATGGAGTCGTATATTGAGTACTGCCTAGGAGTGCTGTTTTACCCATTCAACAAGAGGAGCTGTCAATTCTGGGTTATCTAGGCAAGGTAGAATGGATAATTTTTTTAAAGATTTTGATCTGTTTGTATCAGTTTGTATCCATGCAGTTGAGGGAATGAATTACAAAATAACAAATGTATGTTCAGCTGCTATGGAAAGATTTCACGCAGCCATAAAATATCTTGTGGGTCTGAGAGGCTCGCACGAGCTGTTAGACTCTCACGATACTGTCGGAACCTTACTTTCTTCCCATGGGGAAGCTACTTTGAACAGCGTGTTTTTATTCAGACAGACGGCATATAAAAATTAAAAGGAGAAACATTCTCATTAGCAGTATTGAAGTAGTCTAGTATTTCTCCTATCAATATGCTGTTTCTGAAACCTCATCTACATTTATCTTTTATCTATTTATCTGTTTACCTCTATCATTCTTCTCAAAGCAAATAAATTTCGCTCTTGTATGCTTTCCTTAAATTGATAAATGTTTGTGTAGTTATATACTACTTTTCTAAAAATGTGACAATCTACATATGGATAGGAGAAAATCATGTGTTTTAAAAAGAGAGCATATTAGAAATTTTACATCAAGAATATACTGGCACATTCTTGTACTGGTACAAACCCTTAGTGTTGAATGTGATTATTATATATATATATATATATATATATATATATATATATATATAATGTAGTCATAAAATCAATTTAGAAAAACATAACTAAATGGCCAGCCATGTTAGTGTCTTAGGCTCTTTTTCATTGTTGGGCAAAATGCTTGATACTTAATTTAAAGGAGGGGAAGTTTATTTCATCTCACATTTGCAGTTTGGCCAATAGGCTCCAATACTTTTTGTGGACCTAGCGGAAGGGCCAAGGCAGAGAAACAGTAGAGAGAGAGAGAGAGAGAGAGAGAGGGAGAGAGAGATGTTTAGGAAGGGGACGCACACCTTCCAGACAGCCTCTTGGTGACCTGCCTCTGCCAACCAGACCCCATCAGCTCCAGTGCCCGTGGGCTCTGGCTCAGTCTGCAGATACAGACCCATGGCCCCACCTTCTCAGGAGAATGGGGCAGGAGAACAGGAGTTGGAATCCAGCCTGGCAACAGGGCATGATTCCCTCAGAAGAAGGAAATGCCTATGATAGATGGAATCATAAGTACACAGGAATAGAACAATGAGAAGACAGCTGGAGGAACCCAGAAATTTCACTATGCAGTCCTTCATCATTCACATGAGCAAGCGGAACCAAAAGGTATACAAAATGCAACACAGAAGCCAGATTATATTTTCTAGAGCAATAACCATTTTTAGAGCCTCTTAAGAAAACTTTCTATATATTTGGAAATACTCTGAGATTTTTTTTTTACTTAAAGTATCCACATCTTTTAGTTTTCAGTTTAACAATAGCTAGAAAGATTTGTAACCAAAGCCAGTTTTAATATATTTTCTTATTATTTATTTCACTGAGAAGCAACAGTTTGAACCATTTGATTTTGTGCAAGCATAAGGAAGTAATAAGCAACATTATGTGTATTCATATTTTAATATAAAATGAATATGACTCATATAAATTAATTTATTTATAGAGACCACAACCATAACCTCTTCTATTATTGGGGTAAAGATATGAGGCTAACGTGGTCTGACAATCAGGTGAATGGTAATCTTCAGGACGAGCGATTTTATTATTAACTATGGCTGGCTAGGAGAGATCATTTATGTTAGGAAAATAAATCGCGACATTTATATGGATAATTTTGTGTCTTCCTTGTCAACCTTCCTGTGAGACACGAGTCTGATTAAACTCTGATTGAGCATGAGAACTGTGATACATTATTAATGAACTCGGGGTAATTGTGAAGTTTGATGACTTAGGGATCAGTGGAAATTGGTTCCATGGTCAGTTTGAGAAATTATGAGAATGCGCCTTGCTCCGACAGCGCTGATGGGTCCGCATTAGTCACGGTCTTCCCGCGGCCCTGGCCTGTGCCAGCACTAATGACAGTCATTCTGCAGCGTGACCATGCATCAGAATACATTTAGAGGAGCATAAAATGTCAGATATTGAAGAAAAGGTTTCTCTGCAGTTCTTGGCACAAGCAGCCTTATATTCCCAGAAGTTCAAGTTTCTTTAAATTGTGACCCACCTTCAGGAATCTCAGAGAGTAGGAAAATATGGATTAAAAATCAGTCAAACTCATTTTAGAAGAGTAATCACTGTGCACACTAAATTAATTTTATTTCCATTCAAAGCTTGAGAAAACATTATGAGGTATTTTTCTTTTAGAAATTCTCTTTGATAATAGGATTAATAAATTTATTTTCCACATAGATTTTTAGTGAACAGAGAAAGGATAAGAGCAAGGAAATCTAGTGTTTAATGAATGATTTCTTTAAGTAGCCAAAAAGTTCAAAAGTTTCAGTTTAAAAATTAAATGTTTTGTATTAGAAAACAAAATAATTATAGATTTATAATAAAAATGACAAATCATGACTATTATAAGAATCATCATGACAGGGCAAAAGTTTGGAAACAAAAAGGAGGAATTTCTAGGCTCCTCTGAGTCCTACTTTTGTAGACTCAGGGTTAACTATTGATCCTGACCTTGCTATATAATGATTCTTCTGGAAAACAAAACAAAAAGTAGCATAAGAGATAACTAAGGTCCACTAACTATTCATACATGACATGCAGTGAGTCCCCAAATTATTTGCATTATCATTTAAGCAAATAGCATTACACAATAAAATGTGTTCATCATTTGCAGTTGTTAGGAGGAAACACATATTGAGTTACACTGTCATAGTTTGCTATTAACATGAATGGATTTGAATTTCACAAGTGTGAGACCTGCTCTAGAAATGACTTAGAAGTGGTTTCCTTATGAGCCTTGCTACCTGCTGAGACATTAATGCAGACTGTTCTCATTTGTACTTTAGGCTTCACTGCTACGATGGATTTTTAAACAGGGTTGTTTATAAAATGCAAGTAAAATCAGATTCTGAAACATCGCTAAATGTAAAAGGAAGCAAAATTAGTGTCTTGAGATAGTGGACCCAACCAGCCACCCTCAACTGGCCCTTGGCTTTTCTAGTCAATCTGAGGTCTTACCTAATAGTGTTCCATTCCTTGTTTATTTAATCAGTAGTTAAAAACAAAAGAAAAGCACTCAATCCAAAAGAAGTCCTATCTTGAGATTTCTTGAGACATACAGAACCAAACAAATCAGTTTTTCAGTTTCAAAATTCCTTCTGGCTCACAGATTATCCATGCTCCTAGACGTCTGCACTCCTATTAGGTGATAAGTCCTGGAAGCCACTACTCCAGATCTCAAAGGGAAGTCACAGGGGTCTTGCAGTTCTGGTGAATTTACAGGGCTAGTGTTTTCTCCTAGGAATAGGACTAAATGAGAAACTATCACTACTGAAATAAAACCAGTTTAAAAATTGAAATTGAGGTGCCGGGGAGTTAGCTCAGTGGTTCCAGCACTTGTCTTACAAGCGCAAGGACCTGGGTTAGATCTCCGGTCACCACATACCATACTGGGCATGGAGACTCATGCCCAGCACCAGCCAGTACCACATACCACAGTGCCAGGGGTGGTGGCTCACGCCTGTAATCCCAGCACTCGGGAGACAGAGCCAGGAGGATTGCTGTGATGTGAGTTTGAGGCTGAGCTCAGGGCCAGCGTGAACCACAAAGCGAGACCCTGTCTCAAAAAATCTAAAAAAAAAAAAAAAAAAAAAAAAAAATTGAAATTGAAGGAGAGCTGAGCCAAAACCCTGAAGGCCAGGAAATGGAGTATGTCAAGGTTTTTCTGCCTCCTTTGTCTTAGTCAGTCACCCAGCTGCATTCACACCGCTGGCCAGCTTTGCCTTAGCAGCAAGCCTCATTGTGATGCTAGGCCTGGCCACACCCCTCACGCTCTCCGTCCTGAGGTGGGTGACCCTCTCACTCTCCTGTAGCACGCTAGAATTTGGAAACTCTTCTTCTTTTTTTTCCTGATGGAGGCAACATTACAGGTCCACATTTGCAGCGTGGAATGGTGTGGAATGTTTACCTTCCTAGTGTAGTGTGGAGCTGGTACATGTACATAACACATCTTAACTCCTTCTCTCTTTTTGTAAATTAAGTTCATTGGTAGAATTGGTAGAACTTAGATACACATATTGATCACATTCACCCTATGGAATATTTACCCTTATATGAAACAACTTGATTATTACTTTTTCCCCCCAATTTCCCTCCCTTCCTTTCAACTCTTCTTCCCCTCATTTACAAAAGCTTTGTTTCTATTTTATCATTCTCTTCTCACTTTTCCCTATTTCCTTCTTCCTTTACTCCTTCCCTCTCCTTAGTGTCCCTTCACATTTGAATATTTTCTTTCTACTTCACTTTACATAGTGTATATTTTGAGCTGTGTTCACACTTTCCTCACATCAGAGAAACAGTGAAACTTTACTCATGTGTCTGGTTTACAGTACTGTAGAATGTGGTCTGTAGGTGCATCCATTTAGCTGTTAATACCTCAAGTTTATCCTTCTTTTTGTTTGAACAGTACTCCGTTAAGTAAAATACCCCACGTCTTCTTTATCCATTCATTAGTCAATGAGCATTTGGGTTGTTTCCAAGATTTAGTCATCAAAATGATGCTGCTATGACCCTAAGTGTACAAATATCTTTACAGTAAGATGCTTTTTATTCTTTGGGGAAGATAACAAGGAAGGGAATAGCTGGGTTAAATGGAATTTGTAGTGTTAGTTTTTTGAGGAATCTACAATGATTTCCACAGTGGCCAAGCCAGTCTACACTCCCATTAATAGCAAAGAAGGATTTCTTTTTCCCCACAGCTTTGCCAGCATTTATTGTTGGTGGATTTCTTGATAATAGCCATTCCTTCTGGAGTGAGACAGAATCTCAGCATTGTTTTAATTTTCATCTCTCAAGTGCCCAGTGGTGTTGAACATTTTTTCATGCATGTATTTACCATTTATACTTCTTCATCCGAGAAGGGTGTATTCATCTCCAATACTGATTTTGTATTGGATCTTTACATTTGGATGGTTTAATGTCTTCCATTTCTTGATATATTCTACATATCAGTCTTTTGAATGAAAGACAGCTGGCAAAATGTTTTTCCACTAACTTGGTTTTCTCTTCTTTGTTTTGATGATATCTTTTGCCATGTAAAAGCTTTTAATAAGATGAGATCCAAGTTTTGTATTCCTTGCAATATTTCCTGTATGATTGGAGTTTGATATATCAAATTTTGCCTTTTTACCACTGTTTTCAAGAGTTCTACCTTTTCTCTCATTCAGCAGATTTAGTTTTTGTTTTAATATTTATATCTTTGATACATTTTAATTTTAGTTTAGCATATAATGAGATGGTTCAGCACATACAAATCAACAAATATAATCAACAGGATAAAGGAAATAAATCACACAATCATCTCAATAGATACAGAAAGAGCATTTAACAAAATTCAACACTTATTCATGATTTTTAAAAATCCCCACAGAAAATGAGAGAGTAGATTGTCTTTATCTCAGTATGATAAGAGCAGTCTCTGACAAACTAACACTAACATAGTAAAAGTTCAAAGCTTTCACTCTAAATTCAGGAAAAAGACAAGGATGCCCACTAGCACCACTCTTTTCTGGAAACATTAGGCAAAGCAATTAGACACAAAGAAGAAATAAGAGGAATAAAGGTAAGAAAGAATTGTTAAAATATGTTAAAGTATCTTTATTTGAAGATGACATGGAATACTCCAAAAACTCTACCATAGGACTTCTAGATTTAATAACCAAATTCAGTAGTACAGGGCTAAGGATTTAGCTCAGTGCTTCCAGCACCTGCCTTGCAAGCATAAGTCCTGGTTCGATCCCTGGAAACCACATACGACAATGCTGGGCATGGTGACTCACGCCCACCAGCAATCAGTACCACATACCACAGTGCTGGGTGTGGTGGCTCACGCCTGCAATCCCAGCACTCAGGAGGCAGGGGCAGGAGGATTGCTATAAGTTCAAAGCTCACCTGAGCTCCATTGTGAGCTCAGGGCCAGCCTGAACTACAAAGGGAGACCCTGTTTAAAAGTTTAAAAAAAAAATTAGTAGTGTGGTTGGATACAAGGTCAATGCTCAAAAATCAATAGCATTTTTGTACACAAATAACAAATTACTGAAATAATATAGGAACACTACACCTTCACAAAACACCAAAAAGAAAAGAAATATGAATCAATCTATCCAGGAAAGTAAAAGATCTTTACATTGAGAACTGCAGTATTCTGAAAAAGGAAATCAAAAAAGGATATCAGAAAATAGAAAGATACCCCTTGTTCCTCCATAGTAAGAAACAATATACTACAAAGGCCATACTTCAAAATTGTTATACAAGTTTAATGCAGTCTCATTCAAAATACCAATAGAATATCTCACAGAACAAGAGGAACCATTTCTGCAATTAATTTTGAACCACAGTCTGCCGAGAGCAGCAAAAATAATTCTGGGCAACAAAGGCAAGGCAAGGGCATCATATTTTCTGACTTGAAATCATATCACAAAGCTACTGTGCTCAAAACAGTGTGGTCTGGCAAAGAAACAGAGCCAAAGATGAGTGGGATAGATTAGAAGATGTAGAAACCACTCCAGACACACTCCGCCATCTTGTCTTTGACAAAGCGGTCAACACCTTCACTGGAGGAAAGATAGTTTCTTTAATTAGTGGTGCTGGGACTGAACCCGTGTGCCTCACTGTGCTCTAAGCTCAAGTCAGTCTTCTTGAGCAGAGCCGTACCCTGGCCTGCGTTCTCACAGCTCATCTCCTCTTTTCAGCACCATTATTTCCATTTGAAAAACAAACAAGCGATCAATTCTCCTTGCAATTCCTGAAATGCATCCCTGTACTGGGCAAAGACGCAGTGGCCTCCGCGTGCCTGTCCTCGCCTGTCCACACCAGGCCACCAGAGTACCTGGATGAAGGGCTGCCCTAGGTTCTAGAACTGAACATACAGTGAATTCCTGAGAGAGTTTCAAAAGCAGTAATTCTGCAGTTCATGCTAACTGAATTCCCATTTGTTGAAGAATGAAGAGAGCATGAATGGCCTGGGAAATAAGCATAGAATAAGAGAAAAAATAAAGTAGTATATACTGTTCTAAATTACAATCCTAATAATATATTTAAATTCAGTGCTTTTTAAAAATATTATCCAATAAAAAAATATATGATCCATACCACATGAAGAATTCTAATCCTCTCAGCAGTTATATTAAAAACAAATAATTTAAAATTATTTTAACCCAGTATATAGATATCATATGTAATCGGCCTTAAAATATTGTTCAAATAATTGATCATTCTAAGTTCTTTTTGAAACCAGTTATATATTTACATTTCTGGACATCTTATCGAGGACATTAGATGTTCATTAGCATTACTTAATCTGTACTTATAGACCATAAAATTTGATGCTAAAAATAGGGCTTATACACAGAATATTGTGTAAGCACATTTAAAAGTTTTCAAATAATTTAGTTTTAAATTTACATTTAAATTAGCATGAATTAAAATTAAAATTCCTTTTCTCATGCACACTGAAAGTGTTCAGCAGTCACATGTGTACTGGATACTGCTTTTGGAGGGTGATTTTAGTAAGAAAACTGCATTTCCTAGAGGACACCAAACTTGACCTCAGATATAGTCAGTGATGGCATTTATGGCCACATTAGTCATTAAATTCATAAGCCTCCTTGCAATCTGTTTTAAATCACAATGGCAAAAAAAATGTTTTAAATACGTGAGCTTTTCTCTTCAGTTATGTTGATCAACACAAATTACACCACTTTGCATGTATGATAGAGCCTATAGGATTATTGGAAAATTTTACAAAGCCCACATTTGGGATTTCATTCACATACATGGAACTTTCCAATAGTTTAGATGGAAAAATATCAGACAGTAGTCACAGTCCCTTGGGATGTAATTTATTTCAAGGCATGATTTAAAATTATCTTTCTCTTTGCAAACCTTGATTTGAGTCTGCGTTTTCCATTTTGTTATTGTGCTCTATAACTCTCTTCATCAACAATTGAGCTTCAAGGAAAATAAATTTTAAAAGACAATTAACAAATAAATCTTTGCATAATTTCTACTGTATTGCTTCACAGTAGTATTACTTACTCTATTTTCTTGCAGCCTGAGATAAAAACATCAAGTTCATGTTGGTAAATAAGTATTTGGGACTGTAAGGCACAATAGGCTCTTCAACTTCTGGCAGTTAAATCAAGGAATCACTTTATAGTAACAAACCACACAAAAACCACCAGGCTCCACCAAGTGGAAGAGAAAAAATCAATTACAGTGCAGTGATGCCACTTTACCAATCAATTAGAAATCAACAAACATGCCTGCTTGTGGGAGGACTGATGGTATAATTTTCTGACAGTTTTTCATCTATGAATATTAAGAATTATTTGTTTAATTAAGAGAGAAAAAGCAACAATCATAATCATTTGGGAAGAAACACATTCATTTTTCCCGTAACTTTAAAATTATCTCAAAGCACTTTTATAATTTTAAGTTTCTTTATTTTAAATGGATACCAACACATTTTAAAATTATATAGGTAACTTAACTCTAAAATGGTGTCTATTAAGCAGAATTAATTGCTGTGGTTGTTGAGAATTTTAATAAAACTTGTTAAACAGCACTGCTTTATAGAATAAATGCCCATGTTCAATATATCTCTTTGATAAAATTTTGATATTAATTTTTGATTTAATGAGTTTCAAAGAAATTGAGACACTTAAAATGTGATGCTAGGTAAATTTTTTCTGACGATATTTTTTCGTATGTCTAAGTTAAGGTGCAGTGCATATATTTGTATTTTTATGTGAGCCAATACTACATTTTTCTTTAATCCTTTCAATTTCCTTATAAACCAAGAGCCTTTGCTTTTGTGCCTGGCTAGTTAGCTTGTTAAGTCAAAACATTACTCTAACCGGTAGCATAGACCTGAATGTTTTATTTCCGGTTCTTTGCTTCGGCTAATGGTGCGTGTACCACACGCAGCTACCAGTAAATGCGCATCGTGACTGACGGCGCGCTCCTATGTGCAGTGCCTCCGTCGAGGCCTGTGACTGTCATCAGTCACCGGCGGGCCCTGCACTGGTGGCCTTCACCGGGAGGTGCTGGCGCGGCAACCACGCAGGCATCGCTTCTGGACTTGGCCTCGTGTGCTGGTCAGCACCTCTGATTGCGTCCTTCCTGGCAGCTCGCCCGAGTGTGAACTGGCCCGTGTGCCCTCGAGCTGACGTGCTCATGCCTGACTCTGCGGCTGTCTGCCTGGAGTGCAGGGGACTTCCGGACTGCCTGTCCCATCTAGAGCTGCTGGCCACACGGGGAGTCATCTCCGAAGTTACCGTCAGAGGACACCAGCTCATTCCGAGGTCAAGGGCATTACCCTCTCCGCACCTCTCGTCCTGCCCTGCTGCTCCTCTGAGATTTCATCGCACCTGCTCACCACGTCGCGGTGAGAGGCAGGCAGGGAGAAGAGGTCGATCAGCAGTCCCTTCCAAACACCCAGGGGAAACAGAACACTGTTGCGTTTTAGAAACTGAACCTTGAAGAAGCATTTTCAACACCATAACTCCCAAGGTTTTCATTACTAAAACTGTGATAACAGTTGTTCCAAACTCTGCATGAAAGATGAAGTGATTGTGTAAATGAAGAAATTAAAATGATGCACTATCTTATAATGATTTAATATAGTTATATACCTATTTAATGCTAAGGAACTTTGCTAGTTACTATATATAAAGTTTTTCTGTGGAGTTGTTTTAGCTCCTATTTTTCTGCAGTTTCATGTATGATTTAATATATGTTTTAAATATACATGATAGAATTCAGTTTTAGCTATTTTACTTTCAATATATAAAAATACGAAAACATATTTTCAACTTTAAATTTGATGACAAAAAATACAAAAAACCTAACCATAAGTTATCACAGATACACCATCTGTACCATTATATTTTTGGAATATTACATGAACCATGGTATAGCCTCGTAACTGTAAATTAACAGAGGGGAGACACATGTACCTCGCTCTCAGACTGTCCATATTGTCTCTTTCTCGAATCATTTGAATGAGGAGATTACAATTGGATATTTCCAAAAGATAGCATAAATATAAAATCATCTTTGAGTTCAATTATTTTTCTAATGTTAACACCAACATTTTTAACACCAATTATTTCTAATGTTAACACCAACACCAATATTTTTACAACGTTACACTAAAACAAGGCACAAATGACATTTCTAAATTTATTTCATGTTTTTAGTCATTTTTCTTTACAGAATTTAATTTGTATAAATAAGTTATGACCTATCATTCATATCTTTAAAAGTGTCCAGCAAATATTACATGTGGTATAACAAGCCTCTCAGTTAAATTTTGTAGTTCTCATCTGGACTGTACGGTAACTTTCCGTTTGCTCAATGCCAATTTGATTTATTGTTTTTAACATTTGTCTGTCTTTTTTCTCTCAGATAAAAACTGCAGTAGGCATTGATAAATGTATTTCCAAGACTTGTAAGATTTCAACTGTGTAAAAAGTTAGTTATCTCCCAGGTAAATAATCACACATTTATGTATTCTAGCCTTATTGAACAAATTTTCATCACAGAAGAAAACTTTTAATTCACGAGGAGTGATAACTGATGTCCTAACAGTTCTCCAAGAGCCGATCAAATTTTCCTTAGAAATGTTGGCACTGAAATACCCAAATTTCACTTTACAGTGTATTTTTAGAAATATGTATCAAAGATATATATAATAAGCATGATTCTATACATTTGGTGTTGTTTGAGCCTTTTCAGTTAAAACAAATATTGACACACTGTTTTGGAAATTCATTATAAATATTGCATGTTATTAACTTTTCAGTTTGTGTTCATAAATGTTTATCTTTTTCTATTAAAAAGTGTTTACTATTATAAAGTTTTAAAATACATTAGGCAGTAACTGCATTTATTGTCTTGAATTATGTAAGAAGTGATTAAAATATTTAAGTAGAATTATTGTATATTTTTATCTTACTTCTGACCTCCAAACAATATTTACTGCATTCAAAATGTGAAAAAAATTATATTGAGCTATTGGTGTTACTAAAAGCATTTAGTGTATGGGAATGCACATAGACAATGGTTTGCTGAACCTTCAAAATCCCTGGAATGTATAGTGGGTGAATTATGGAGCCCTTGGTTAATTAGCACCCAAATGCCTGATGGGATGTACTAAAAATTATAAGAATTTCAGAACAGTGACCCAAAACTCATATTTTCCACTCCTAAGTCCTCCTACAAGTATACTTAATACAACAGGGAGACTGGGTGAGAATCACAGCTTGAAATGAAAATTATAGACATTTTATTAGGCAGTGACTTCTAAGATAATTATACACAGAGACTGTGCTATATATCTTGTGATTTTAATATCTCTTCAGCTTGCTCGTCTGTTGGAAATTGCAGAGACACTCAGTTAATGTGCCTTCGTTACTTCTGTGTAAACTTCTCTGAACATTTTCTGTTTCTTTATGCACTGAAGTCCCGCTTGTTGGAGCTCATCAGTCAAGCAGGCCATCTCTTAAAACAGTGGCCTGAATTTACTTCACCTGGTGTTTAACTTTATTTCTCCAAATTTTTTGTGTCAAACCTCCTTCACATGCGGCAGGCCCAGGAAACAAGCTGCCTCTCTTCTGACTGGAGGCTCTGTGTTTGCCATCAGTGCTGTGCTCTGCGACCTTTCCACCCACCACCTCCCCGCAAAGGCAGTGACCTGACCACTATTCTGCTCCCGTGGGGAAAGCAGGTGTCCCTGGTCCAAAGGCAACCTGAAAATAGGTTACATTAACCTTACTTGAATGATGGTAAAGTTAGTAAACAAGCCATTGGCAGCTTTTACTCAGAGAAGTTTGTGTTTAATGACACTTAGTCTCCTGGTGTCTCAAAGCCCCAGGAAGAACCTGGACTAGAGGCAGGTATGATTCCACAGCCCAAACTCACCAGGAGAAGCATTGGGGGCCGCCATGCAGTGAGCAAAGACACAGCTTAGGGTCACTGCATTGGGTCAGGCCGCCTCCGCTGACTGAGCCATGGACCCTGAGGAAAAGAATAGTCAGGGTGCAGAAACAGTGCCTTGGGCTTGAGTTTGCGACAGTGGGAGAAATTCTCTCCAGCTTCTGTCCATTTTCACTTTGAAAAATGTGAAATGCTTTATTTTCATTTTCATTGATAAAATATTTCAAATCACATGAAAGAAATACATGTGAAGATATTCTAAGATAAATAGGGAGTAACGTACTTTTCAATCCAGAGTCATTGACAATAACTTGCACAGGAAGCATTAAAGACACTCCACGTGCTCAGTTGGCAACAGGAGCCTCGCTGTGCCCGGAAGTCACCATGTTCATGGCTTCTAAGGACTTCGCACATTTTCATTAATCTAGTCTTTGTTTCTAGGCCCTCCAGTGTGGCTCTGCCCATAGTTAGTGTTTCTAAGTGGATGTCAAGGATCCAGCTTTTACTTCTTCATTCTGGAACTGTAAACTCAAATTCAGGATTGCACTGGCCCCCCAGTAACCATGTCTGATTTTCTAGTTTTTCACTTCAAGATAATGCAAGTGTAACACACATTCAGAAGAAAATTTGCTTCGGATTTTGAATTTTTCCTTTTTCCAGATCTAATGCTATGCACTTATGTGACAATTGAATGGGCAAACTAGTCATGGTTCTTGTAGATGATGAGGAAAGAACTGTCACGCATACAGCTCAGAGTAAGTAGTAAGTAGGTACTTATGGAAGACAAGGGATGAGCCACAGGAACGGGCGGAAGGAAGAGGGTCCCAGGAAGAACAGTTCTCCATGAGCTACAACACAGCTCAGACTTGCAGTGTGCAGGGTTGGACCCTCTGACTCCAGGCACTTCCTATTCCATCTCTCACTGGTGTGGGCACTGCAGTCGGCGGCCTCGGCATCAAGACCTCCTAAGCTTAAGCCTGGA
This sequence comes from Petromus typicus, assembly GCA_004026965.1. Taxonomy (NCBI): domain Eukaryota; kingdom Metazoa; phylum Chordata; class Mammalia; order Rodentia; family Petromuridae; genus Petromus; species Petromus typicus. The sequence continues at coordinate 1,828 of PVIR01037116.1, read as the reverse complement.
CCGCCCCTGAGCGGTGCCATCCCCGTAGCTGCAAGAAGAGTGCGAGGTGGCTCCTTGGTTTCCCTGTTTCCGATTGTGTCCCTGCGCTGTGTGCAGGCTGGGCAGGCGCTGTGATCCCAGCACCCTGTCAGCCCCCACAACTGTGAAGGAAGCAGCTGATGCTCTGTGGGGCCGGACAGCCCCAGGAGGAAGATGCTGCTGTGCAGTTAGCTGTGTGAGATCCTCAGCTCACGCGGGAGAACAGGCTGCATCTCGGTGGACTGTGTCAAGCTGTGAGCCTTGGTCAGTGTTCTGACAGTGCTGAGGATGGGTCAGCTGTGGTGTTTGGTGCACAATATGTGCTCAGGTGCTTTCAAGTTAAGATAGTTTCAGCTTACAAGGATTTATTGGTTTTAGTAATTTTCTTTTATTAGAAAATGTCATTGTCAGGAGAATATTTTAATGCTGGTTTTTCTTCTAATAATTTTGTATTTAGATGATCTTGATACTCCTGATGTTCTGATATTTTGACTCTTTTTGATATTTACGATTGGCCACAATTTGGGGTGACTTTCCTCTAATCATACTCTACTGTTGGCTTTTGTTGGTGGTGTTTTCTTTTGTTGTTTGGTTACTGTCCACTGTGTGGTAATGACGGGCCCTCAGACCCCTCCCGTGTCTGTGCCCAGCCCTGCTTTAATTTCTTTTCCTTCTCATTCTTCCGAGAAGCTTGAAAACTGCATGAGGGTCCTCTGGTCAGGGCCATCAGATCCCTGCTGCTTCTCTGGCTATCACTTGAATAGGTGCTTGTGCCTATAGTTCTAAGCATTTGTAAAGGTATTCAGATTGCAGTATTTGCCCTCTGTTAGTGTTTACATTATTTGAGTTTCCTCTGGTGTCTGTGTTCATTGGGAATCCTACTGTTGCATTTTGTTGCAATTATTTTTATTGATTTTCCAGTTTGATTCCCTAAGTGATCTGTTTGTTCTTCAGTGAGGATTAAGAGAAATTTATAAACTGTTCCAATCTATATTTCTCAAATTTTCATCCCTAATAAAATTAAGAATTCTGGGCTGAGGTTTTAGCTCAGTGGTTCCGATGCCTGCCTTGAAAATGCAAGGGCCTAGGTTCGATCCTCGGTAACCACCTACAACAATGCTTGGCGTGGAGACTCACGCCCACTAGAGGCAGAGGCAGGAGGATTGCTGTGAGTTCAAGGCTGAGCACAAGGCCAGCCTGAACTACAAAAAAAGCGAGACTCTGTCTCAAAAAAAAAAAAAAAAAAAAAAAAAATTAAGAATTCTTATATTTTTATTATCGAATGAAAAACTAGTCTCCTTGGTAGTCTACTGCTCAGGATTCGGCACTCTCAAATGAGAGACTAAGTATTTCCATTTTGATTACATAGAAATGTTTATAGATATTTTCACTTTGACTGCATATTTAATATTTTATTGATTTTTATGTTATATAGATTATAATTCAAAATTCCAACTTGATGGTGTATATATTTACAGTACCTTTTTCTCTCTGGACTGAATATTTCATTTTTCAGAGGCATTTTGAGTAGTTGGTGTAAGTTATATTATTTTACATGATTTTAGTTATAACAACTGCTACATATATTGGACCATAAATCATTGTAAAATTCCCTTTTTAGAAGTTCATGCTTTATGAAAAAATGATTACCTTATTAGCTGGCTCTATGCTAATTCTGTTAGCTGTGCCTAAATAAGGCGCTAATGGACACAAGAAAAATAAAATTTTAAAAAAACCATGAGTGGGGGCCGGGGAATTAGCTCAGTGGTTCCGGCGCCTGTCTCGCAAGCGCAAGGACCCGGGTTCGATT